>CM052016.1:0-209000 GCA_028476595.1 Obolodiplosis robiniae | reverse complement strand
AATGCCAACTCCATTCGATCCAAGTGGAGTGTTATTGAGTCGCTCGGTTAAAATAAAACTAGCAAGGATGAAGTAATGAATCTGAAATCCTAGACAACTTCAATTTGAATGACATCAATGGTTTCTTCGCTTCAATCCACTCTTCTGATGGGGCCGATTTAGACAATTTGTCACTTCCTACTAATATAACTTCTACTTTCTCGTTCCGAAAAATTACCATTGATCAATTTTTTACCGCATTCAAACAACTTAAGTGCAATGCAATTGGCAACGATGGCATCCCTCTTATATTTCTTAGCTTAATTATTCCAAAAATAGCCCAACATATTGTTTTCATTTTTCAGATCAAATTTTTTGCATGAGACAATTAATGGAGAAATTCCTTGAAAGAAATAGGGAACTGTACTTCTGTTTCGTGGGTTTGCAGAAAGCATATGACTGCATTCCCAGATTTAGGTTGTGGTCCGTCTTGGCCGAATATGGTGTGAATGTATATCTTCTCAACGCGATCAAAAGTTTGTACGCAAACAGTAAAGCAGCAGTAAGAGTGGATGGAGATTTGAGTAGCTTTGGGGGACAATATTATCTCTGCACTCGCTTACGCAGATGATCTGGTACTGTTTGGCAATTCTGAATGGGAGCTACAAAATAGTATCAAAAATTTGGAAGAGGCTTGTACGAACTTCGGAATGACCATTAGCGGCACAAAACTCAAGTTATGCATGTGGGCAGAACTCGAAAGCCAATTCATTGCACATTGAATGGCAACCTGTTGGAACAAGTTTCCCAATTCAAATATTTGGGTTGCATCTTTTCGGAAGATGGCAAGTTTAATAAAGAGTTTGAACAGCGTAGGATTAATGGAAATAAAGTAGTAGCGCAACTTAGATCACACGTTTTTAATAAACGTGAATTGAGTACAGAAACAAAGATGTTGATTCACGGGTCAATCTCCAGACCAACTATTCTATATGGTAGCGAGAGCTGGATTGATTCTGAGAATTTGATTCATGATTTGGAAGTTTCAGATACGAAAGTGTTGAGAATGGTTTCGGGAGTCTCGCGCCGCGACCAGTGGGAAAACTTAATCTGAAATGAGACGATTCGGGGGGATTTAAACGTCGATTCGGTAGGAGAGGAAGCAAGAAAATCCAGACTGAGGTGGTTTGGTCATGTTAAACGCATGGGACAAGAGCGATTACCGAAACGGATTCTGTTCGCCGAAGCTGATGGGCCGAGAGGTAGGGGTAGACCACGTCAACGTTATTTAGATTCAGTTAAATATGATTTGGATGCAAGGGGATATGAATGGTGTGATGAAACTCAAAACTTGGATCTCCCTCGGGGTTTGTGGAGAGGTATTGTTAGGGGTATATGAGGCATTTTGTTTCGTAAAACAGACCAGGCGCTGAAAGGCCAAAATGGTCTATAAATGTTTGTTGTTGTTGTTAAAAGTGTTTATGAGCGAGACACTAGGGTGAAGATCTCATGTTCGTAAAACATTTGACAAGTTTCTCCTTTTTTCCTATACGACCTTTTATCTCAAAAGCTTCTTGCTAGAAAAAGTGTGCAAAAATTGAAATGCAGAGAAAGTAAAGTCAGGAAAAGGCAGCACGTAACTGTAAAAAAACATATTTAAATACGCTCATGCTGTGTGCACACTTTTTTCGAGCCCGTTACCATTGCAATTAGGCGTATTTATTAAAGAGAAATCGGACGATGCAAAATGCAAGAAGAAGAAAGAAAAATGGACGAACACAAAAACAATACAATGCCAGAAAGCAAGAAAATTCCAATTTATTTTGTGAAAGATTACTGAAACAAATGGGCTGCCGCGCGCGCATATCACAATTCCAATTGCTGCAATTTCATTTTCATTTGGTGTAAATTTAATGCGGAAGGAAATCGAAAATCGAACATCAAAATATTGATTCATATTATGCGGCAACTCAAACAGCGACCAAAACATTTTACTAATATTATCGATGAATGGTCATGCAGTGTAGCTAATAGCTTGGGACCATCAACCCAAAATCATGCTGAGTAATTTACTTGTATTTCGTTTAGCAGCAATGCGCATTTAATATGAACTCAACACACCAGGCGAGTCAGACCCTCGCATGGTGGCTGAGATTGCTGACAATTCCTCTATCGAGTATTCGACATCCAAATTGAAAACTCGACCGACTGAATTCGGTGAAAACGATCGATTCGTCAAATAAAAAAATGTATATCTGTGAACTTCAGAGAGTCAAGATCCGAAGAGAATAGAAGAAACTAAATAATATTTGTAGGGAAAAACATGTTTTTCTATGGAGTGTAACTGCCATTAATTCGCGCCTAATTTGACCGGTTAGTATCAAAATAATTTCTGAATAAGTTTCGTGTTGTCTTGAAGTACCAGATTGGAGATAGATAAACAAACAAATATAAGATACTATGAAGAAAATCGTACACTCATCCGATCAATCAGAAATTCACTCTGCTGAGCTCGATAACATGAAGCGCTTAGCGAAAAATATACATTAAGAATGAAAGAAAGTCCTCTATTCCATTCGCAATAATTGAAAAAAATGGAAAAAAGAAAATTTTCATGCGGACGCGATGCTCCATTAATTGTGAGTGGTATTGCGCTCCAAACAACTGATAACGGCACACATAAAATTAATTAGGTCAATGCAGTGGATCCGCATTTAATTTTTGGTTTTTGCATGTAAATTTCATCCATTCTGTTTAGCTGGACATTGCGTCAAATGTCAACGTACATTGGTGCGATGGGTGCGTTCAATGCAACTGTTAAAACAAAGTGAAATATTATACGGGAATATACATTTTATTTTATATAGTTCTTTGGGAAATATCCTGGAGCGGGACCCAAAACACATACGTTCATGGGAAATGATATGGCAAATCTTAGCATGGATTTTTCGGACATTTCTGATGGTCTGATCGAAAAAATATAATAGTATTCTTCGTTCTAGAACACATTGTAACAAAAATCCACCAACTCGGAAGAGAAATGATTGCAACCATTCCCGGAGCAATTTTTTGTCCGTGTGTGGTACGTGTCCGTTGTCCGTTGTCCGTTGTCCGTTGTCCGTTGTCCGTTGTCCGTTGTCCGTTGTCCGTTGTCCGTTGTCCGTTGTCCGTTGTCCGTTGTCCGTTATCCGTTGTACGCAAAAATTTGTTAACACGATAACTGAAAAAATTGAGATTAGAATTATTCCAATATAGAAATCTTTCAATTTTCAGCCTAATCGGAAGATTTTCTCGGGTAGCTCTAGTGGAGTCGAATCAATAAATGGGCTGTTTTTCAATATAATTAAGAAACATGTGGATGGGGACTATGTCTAGTTCGCATTGTATCATTATCAAACTCTCAGGATATTAGTTTTTTATGAAAAAAATAATTCATGCAAAATTTTAAGACATTCCGATAAGATTTAGGACTACCTCCACTGCAAAATTTTCGATTTTCAGGTCTTTTCGGGGTCAGTACGAAAAATCTGTATGGTGACTATCTCAAGTTCACATTATCTCCTATTGGAATATTATTTTTCTATGAAGAAAATAAGTCATACAAAATTGCAGGTCATTCCGATAAGATTTAGGACTACTTCCCCTACAAAATTCTCGATGTTCGGGTAATTTTCGCGGTCAAAACGGAAAATTTGTACGGCGACTATCTCAAGTTCACATTGTAACGATTTGAAACTTTCAGGATATTATTTTTTTATTAGTTCAGTTAGTTTATTAGTTCAAAAAAATAAGTCACGCAAAATTTCAAGTCATTCTGATGAGGTTTAAGACTACCTCCCCTACACAATTTTCAATTTTCGGGGCCAATATTCAAATTTTGTCATCAAATTGGATAAAGTATTTGTGATTTTCTAATCTGTGTTTTTTTCATCAATTTGAATGCTCATTAACTTTTTAACGAAAGCAAAAAATAACATAAATGTGGAATCATATCTATCGTTGGCGTGAATTGAAAGTTCATATTAGAGTGAACTAATTCGTAATTGTAGGGCTGAGAGTAAAAACGATTAAAAACATTTTATCTCTTGCTCACACCAAGGATAATTCTCGTAAGCGTGAGCATGACGTAAGATGTTTTTAACCGCTTTTACTCTCAGTCCGACAATTGTTATTACCAATTCAAAAATAGAGAACGTTGAAGTAAAAATTAGAAACTGAGATGTTTATTCGATTTTTTAATTAAAATTTGTATTTAAATCACATGATATGTAATGACTTTAAATTCGATCTCATCGTAATGACTTGAAATTTTCTGTGATTAATTCTCAAAGTTGCATGATGATTCGATAAGAAATAAACATAAGTCCAATACAAATGCATAGCAATCAATGAAAAATCTGTAAACCCGAACAATTTCGGGAAATGCGCGGAAAAGTTACTTTTACGTACATAAGACCATTTATTTTTCATTAATTTGACCAAATCATCATACTTATATTACTATGAGTCAGGAATTTTATGACGTGAACATAATATTCACTGGCTCTTATAAATAGATGTGTCGTGAATAATTTGTTCAGTTTATTAATAAACACGAGTTGCGATTAGTTCTCTCAACTGGTTATTTGACCGATCAGGAATGTTTAAATTTGTCTCCATGCAAAAATCTCTCGAATTGATCAATGGTCGCGTGTTTGAACGAAGAGCTAGTGCCAATAAGTGAGATTTTTGATCTAAACACAAACTTCAAGAAACATACCAAAGGTAAGAAAAAATTCACAGAAACATACCAAAGGTAAACACACAACTAAAAACATGGAGTGAAATCGCTGCACATATTTGCAACGAAAGTGAAAATTCAGTTGGTGTATGTCAACGCGTTAGCGCGTCGAAATACCAAGAAATTGTGATCGAATCATATAGTTTTACATATTGATTGTTCTTATCATCACTCGAACGGCCAGTATTTTCTCATACTCGCGGGCTACTTGCACCAGCATCATGCAGGTGTAAATGATAAAGTAGGGCTTCGTATTTCTTTTTTGTCTTTCTTCTTTTATGTCATTTAATATTGGAGTGTCTTCGATGTATACAAATCATTACTTTTTATCGATATTTTCTGTTGCTTTTCCTGCGAATATTTTGTGATCTTCTCATTCATTTCTTTGAAATGCTCATTTTTACTCACTTCGTTTTGTTATTGCCATCGTTCGATACACACTTCTGTTGCTGCTGCAGCTCGGCCAATCTCGTTGGTCACCAGCAGAATAACAAAAGATATAAATGCGCTTAACATATGCACGAGCTGCCAAATCTTCTTCATAAACGATTTCTTATGTTGTAAAATGCAAGACAAGTTACATGGTCTTGCGTAGTTGTTCCGACCACAGAAGAAATATGAATGCCTGAGAATAATAACGACTCTAATCTTTCCAACATGGAAGTCTGAAGCATAGAAAAGATACACGCATTACTGAAACTGAGAATAAAACTTTTCAATATCACAACTGAAAAAAAAATTCAAAAGAATGAAATATCCGGGAAGACCACATGAATATTTTTCAAATTTCAGTTTTTCGTATTCAAAATCACATTGAAATGGAACTTGAATACAGAATACGAAAAACTGAAACTTGAAAAATATTCATGTGGTCTTCTATTCTTGTGAATTTTTTTTTCAGTTGTGATATTGAAAAGTTTTATTCTCAGTTTCAGTAATGCGTGTATGTTTTCTACGCTTCAGACTTCCATGTTAGAAAGATTTGAGTCGTTATTTTTCTTAGGCATTCATAATATATCAATTCGAAAAACAAATTAGTATGGAAAGAATCAAATAATCTACTGATATTTCTCATGTACAATCATGTTCCAAGGTTATTGTTGCTACTGCTGCGTTGTACCACTTTTTTGTCATTCATTTTTATATTTCCTTTTCTGTCAGACGACTGCATTGCAACAAAGAAAGGAATAACAATAATAATAACGATGAATGAAGTGGACATAATATGATCGTTTAGATCATGAAAAATAAGTAATTACATGGAATATGAGAAAATTTAAAGTTTTCGAGTTCCATTTGGTTAGTGACAAAATGGAAATGATAACAGATGTAAAACTCCAATTGAAACAAGAGCGGAAAGCGTGTTAATAAAGGAAATTATAAGCTGCTCAGCGGAATCAGCAAACATATACAGAGCGAGTGTGTGAGAGATTGAGCGTGACCACATTTATAATATATATTATATATTATGAGGGTATTAGTTGTGCTGGGTGCGCATAATTCAATGATCGCCCGATTATACAGGGTGGACCATATTAACTGTCGGTTTTTGTTGCAGTTGTGTGCAGTTCGTATTTGTGTTGCAATAACAATGGATGTGAATTTCATAATTTTAAACAAACGCAGCTTCAAAAATATTGACATTTTTTGCTAGCTCCAAAATAAAGGTATCAATCTCCTATTTATTGAGCGTACAATCAAACGATACAGGCAGCGTGGCACTGTCGACATGTACGAAAAAAATGGCAGAAAAATGTCGGTACGCACGAAAAAACTGGTCAAATGCGTGAAAGCAAAAATTCTCCGTGATTGCCGCCGAAGTGCAAACAAGCTGGCTCAGGAACACAATATCAGTCGAAAATCAATGCTACGCATCTTGAAAGAAGACCTGGGATTAAAGCCTCTCAGAAAATGCCGTGGAAACGGTCTCACAATCAAAAACAAACGAGCTAGAGTGAAAAAATGCAAAGTGTTGCTGCGCCGGCACGCAAACTCAAACATTGTTTTTTCAGATGAAAATATGTTCCTTTTGCAGCCAAGTTTGAATCCAAAAAATGATGTTGTGTATGCAGCGTCAGTAAAGGATATCCCATTAGACCAATGATGGTTTGAGGCGCTATTTCGGCCAATCGCAAATTTTCGCTTGTTTTAGGCGAAAAGGCATAGAAATATCTACCGCAGTGTACAAACGTGAAATATTGCGCAAAATCTTGTTGCCACATGCTCAAATGGTATTTCGGAATGAGTCATGCGTTTATCAACGGGATGGTGCTCCCACTAACCGAGCAAAAACCACATAACAATAGTGCCGGTTGAATTTGGCCGTTTTCATCGAAAAAGACTCATAGCCGCCGTCGTCTCCAGACTTGAAACCCATTGAGTTTTTTTGTATGGGGACACATGTTATCGAAGCTTAATAATCTCAGGATTACGAAAATAACAACTCTGGACGCATTCAGAAAGAAAATCGTGACGATTTGTAACGATATCCCAATGGATATGGAGCGTGCTGCCTGCGGGTCGAGACGATTGCATATTGTTATCAAAGAAAACGATGAAAGAATCAAAATCAATGACTGATACATAATCATATTGCCTATACCTACTAAAAATAGAAATCAGTTTCAATTCAAACGAAAAATGTGGATTATACAGACAAATATAAAACCGACAGTTAGTATGGCCCACCCTGTTATATCGTGTTCATAATTTTTTGTGATTTTTGATCTTTTTGCTTGCATTCATTTGGTGAAACAGCAGATATAATAAGAAAGGAATAGAAAGAGAGAGAGAGAGAGAGAGAGAGAGAGAGAGAGAAAGCCACACGGCTATATTTTTGCTGACAGATAGAAAGGTGCGGTTAAGAATCGCGACGAATTTTCGTTTTCAATGAGTACTCAGTTCGTCTATTTTTTTTTCTCCGGTTCGTGGATTCCGTTGAAGCAATTTATCGTCTTCGAAGTGCCCATAAATAATAGTCAAACAATTGAATACCATCGATTAGAAAGCGATTTGTTGTTATTGCTTACGATAGAGAACTTAACATCAAGTATATGGAGAAAGCATTTTTGACTTATCCTTAAGAAGACGATCGATCGCATTTGTGTCCGTTTTCACATCACAATTACTTAATAAATAGTTTGAGCGATTTTTTCTGCTAGGCAATACAAAGTCTGCGCGAATAGTGTGCTTGTGTGCGTGAGAGTGATGTGCGCACACACATCTCAAAACCGTTCGATAGATATTCAAAGAAGCATCGACGTCCGTACTGTGGTATTAATCACCCTTTCGACGAGTAATAAAATAGAAACTTATTCAAAATGAGAGAAAGAGAGAGAGAGAGAGATCTAGCTAATGTACTACCATGGCAGCGCTCACATCGTGACAACTCGTATTTCACAAAATGTATTTTTATAGTGTGTTGTTTTATGAAAAGAGAAAAAAATGCGGTAATAAACTTTCAGTTGAACCATTAACTCTCCCATTTCCAAGTCAATTTTCAATATTATAAACGAATGTGATGTGAATATCAAATTTGATTGAACAACTTACCAAAATAATTTTCACACAGCGGAGTGAATCAAAAGAATTCGAAACGCACTAATATCTATTATCAATAACTATGAAATCAGTCATTTGTTAATTGTTTGTCCTACCTCTTCTTCGTTCGGATTTTTTAATATGTTGCCACCAGAAGCTGTTTCACCGTGGTGAATCTGAACCGAGGTGAAATATGTCTGAGGAGGGCAGTGAGGAAATTTCTTCCAAAGTGGAGAAAAAATCAATTTCAAAGAAAAACATAAATTTTTATAGAACGTTTGATTTTTATTGTGTCATTTATTATTTATATTTTCTCCTCATTGAGGAGGAGGTCATTTTCTCAGTATATTTTTCCTCCTCACTGCGCCCCCCAGCCATATTTCACCTCGGTGAAACAGTCTCTTGTCGCCGCCATCGCCAGCTTCATACGATATTGTTCATGCGCGGCAAGATCTAAGTCCCATGGTTATTCTTATAAAATCTTTAAACCAGTTCGAATCATATAAAGGACCCAACACTAACATCAAGTCGAACTCATGGAGACAAGCGTGCGCGCGTTCACTTAATCGCGCGGTAACATCGAAATCGATTCCCGAACGCTTGATCCACAGATGAAAATACCATTATTAGGCACACTCAGTATCGCTTTTGATCGATGTAAATGCCCGTTGGGTCGGATTTTCTGTGTGCACAAACCATTTCCATTTGAAAAAAAGCCGCATGAATGCTATGTTTGGGAATTTCTTGAGTTTCAATTTGATTTTTTTTCAAAATCAGTGATAAAAACCAATCAGAATATAAATTTTTGCGAAAATACACTCAAAAAGTGTGAGCAACAACAAGCTTTTTATTTCCTCATGCACACACACAAAATTTAAAATTCGAAACGATTTCGAATGTCAAATGAAATGAAAACAAACTTACTGACAAATTATGAGATGCATTTTTTAAAATTTTGATTAATTCAGCTGCCGGTGATAAAAATTCTCTTTCGAACCGAGACAAATTAGCATGAAAATTGGTTTCCAATAGATCACGAGCTTGTCTCAATAGAACTACACGAGTTGACTCAAAATAATTCGGATAAAGTGCCGCCAGGTACGTATCCACAAGATCACTAATGCTTCTTTCGTCTGCCTGCATGATTTTCAATGGAAACAAAATAGTTTTAACAACAAAAGTTCAGTGTCCAATTGTGTGAATAAATGATGTCGGGCTGAAATTCAGATTGAAAAAAAGGGTTAGTAATACTTCTTATGCGCGCAGAGAATAAAGAATCTAAAATATGAGAATCGAATGTTCCGATTTGTGAGCTGTATCAATTCAGAGTTCAAAGTGCCACGCGAAAATAATAAAGAGTGTTGGGGCATGCAGATTTGTGTGAAACAGCTGAGGTGGCTGATGATCGTAGTGAATTCTGGCATGTATGAATGAATGGTTACATTTGACTGGATTTCTTGGTGTGGGAGTGTGAGATTTTCAGAACAACATGTACTAAACAGAGCGTTCAACAATGTCAAACCAATTTTCGACATTACAACTCTCACTCGAATGACATATATGCATATCATGATATGCTCGCACCACTCAATTCTCAAGTGAAATAACTGCCACTGCAATATTCTTACTATGACTCGAATTTCAATGCACAACATTGTTGAATCCGCGACGAATACAGATTCTTTGATTTACATTCGAATAGAAATTACACAAGCAAATCTATGAGCAAAATTCACGCACAGTAATCCAGTTATATATAATAAAGGAATATTCCATAATCTACTAACACTGTATTGGTTAAGTTCCAATTTGGTGTGATAGTATTGAACTTTTCGGCGATAAGTTTGACTAAGTCAAAGGAGCGCAACGATCATACAAACGCAGTAGGACGCGTGGTTGAATACGCCATGTATTTTGCATAGCGTAGCTAGGGCGCGTAGTCTAATCGTTGCGCTCCCCTGGACTAAGTCAAACTTGCCGCTTAAAAATGTAATACAGTGTATTTTCAAGCAATTTTTCGATTGTTCCGGGTAGAATTTCCTGAATGGTAACTTCGATTTCATGTTTCAAATCTTCAATCGTCTCTGGAGGATTAGCGTAACACTTGTCCTTGACAGCTCCCCACAAAAAATAGTCCAACGGGCTCAAATCGCAGCTCCGAGGCGGCCAATTGACTTCAGAATTTCGGCTGATTATTCGATTTTCGAAAGCGGTGCCCAAAAGTTTGACTGTTATGTTGGCTGTGTGGCTTGTTGCGCCATCCTGTTGAAACCAAATGTCGTCCATGTCATACTCTTCAACTTTTGGAAACAAAAATTCGTTGAGCATGGCACGGTAACTCTCGCCATTGACCGTAACGGTGGGTCCTTGCTCATTTTCGAAGTAAAATGGCCCAATGATGCCGCCGAACCAAAACCCACACCAAACCGTATTGTGGGTACATTGGCTTCTCATTGGTGACGTGTAGATTTTCCGACCCCCAGATGCGACAATTTTGCTTATTGACATAGCCTCCGAGGAGAAAATGGGCTTCATCCAAAAAGACGATTTTTCATATTTTTTTTTTTTTGAAGTAAGTTTTCAATATTTCCCAATTTTGTTCAAGCGTATAGCGTCCCATTTCGTAAATGTCAAACCTTTAACTAAAATATGAACACAAATTGAATGAAATTTGAGCTGCCATTCTCTAAATAAACAGTAGTTCAAAATGCAAACGCTAGATGGCCCACTATCAAATTGTAACAAAACCAATGCAGTGTTACTCCAGTAACATGTAGTGTAGTAATGTGCGTGAATATTGCTCAAGTATTCGCTTATGTGTATCATGTCTATTTGACGGTACTCACTACTCAGTTTGTACATCGAAAGTGAGGACAAATGCAATCGTTTGTGCCGAAGAGTGAGTTAGTTCCGGAGAAGATAAAAACACACGTGCTTTATCAAATGAATGCTTTGCTACGCTATAATTATTAAGTGCACGCATATTATGTTTTTATCGCTAATCCATCGAAGGACATTCTACACGGCATGTCTTTTTTTCAATGTTCTTAGATCTTGAAGAGAAAGTGAATCTGTATACGTGAAATGGGTCTCGATTGATTCTCAAAACGCAATCTCAATGCAAATTGAAACATATCACATATCATCTGGGTAGATTTCAATGCTCCATGATATTATAATTTTAACATACTCTCAAAATAATTTATAACCTATAATACATGTCAATAAAAAAAGCATACATTTCATACAATATCGCCGAGTTTGATCAGTTGCAGTGTGCGCACGAACGCGGGCATGAAAAGTATGAGTAACCGCTAAAATGAAAGCAACAAATGAATACAATTATTTGCATGAGTCTAATTTGTTGCTTTGCGGCAGTGCCCTCATATTGATTGAAAACGCATGGTAAGTGTATTTGTATCTGTGTGACAGATACTTCACATTACAATGCTGAATTCAGCATTGAGTAGTACTTAAATACTTAAGAGTGTATAAATAAAAAGTCTTACATCCAAAAGGCGAACTTTTCCGCACTGAAATCCACGAAATTCACACCATACATATTACCTTTAGAAATCATTTAACTTTCTTCCATTTCATCTCCATTTGGAGTTCAGATTTTAACCTTCACTTTTGAAAAATTATTGAAAAATTGAATCATTTTGGCGAGGCGATGCGATCCAACGAAACTTATGAATTTTGTGTCTTTTTGCTATCATTATTACTTCATTAGAAATGGCTTTTCGTTACCACTGGATGACACATTAAGCACAAAAAAAAAACAGGTAAGTGCCTTAATGTAAGCAGATCCGACCGACCAACCCATTGTTAGAAATTCGATTCGCGCAATTTGTGTCACTTCTTTTCAAGATCACATTGAAATGGAACTTGAATACAGAATACGAAAAACTGAAACTTGAAAAATATTCATGTGGTCCTCTAGGATGTTTCATTCTTGTGCATTTTTCTTTCAGTTGTGATATTGAAAAGTTTTATTCTCAGTTTCAGTAATGCGTGTATGTTTTCTACGCTTCAGACTTCCATGTTAGAAAGATTTGAGACGTTATTTTTCTCAGTCATTCATATTTAATTGAATTTATTTGAATGATTTATGAATCAATCCAAGACCAAAAGAACGAATTCGAACACTCGCTCGCTCACCATCAACAACCACGATGGCAAATGCTAAAACGTGGTGAATTTTTATTTGATTTCTGATTTGACTTTTAGCCGTTAAAAAATATGTTCAAATTGATTCTAAGCCGATTGAGAAAATTCATTGCACTGCTGATTCGATTTCTTGCTGCTTGAATACAATACACCGTCGTAGGTGGTCTTGCGAATATTTTGATCGAATAGATCTTTATCGTAAACGACATAAATATACTTCTATTGTAAGAACTTTTGTTAAATGTGGAGAACGTAAATGTGAATCTAGCCCAATAGGTTCAATGAAGGACGACACAAAATCAATTGAACGGAAACACAATGAACGGATAGTAATAGAAAACAATTTATTCATATTTGGTATAGAGTCAACACTTGATGAACCCCGGAGGAAGAACCCAAAAATCGAATATTTTGCAAGGGCGGTAGTCGAAAGTCTCATCGGAATAACTTGAAATTTTGCATGACTTATTTTTTTCAGACCCCGAAAATCAAAAATTTTGCGGAGGAGGTAGTCCTGAATCTCATCGGAATGACTTGAAATTTTGCATTACTTATTTTTTTCAAGCGGACCGTGCTTGTATGGGATTGGAGAGCTATTCGAGAGTATGCCAATTGACCGCGCCATCTTATTTTACATGGGTGAACTCAATTTAGATCCATTGTAATACGAACAAAATTTTTATTGACACAAATAATAAAAACAAATGAGTCATTGAAACGATTGAAATATCACATCAATACTACTGCCCAATAGATGGCGCTGGAGAATAGATATGATTAAAATGTCTCAAATAGCACGGTCCCCTTGAGATTAAGGACTAACTCCCATGAAAAATTTTCGATTATAAAGGTCTTTTCGTTCGACTTCACTAGAGCTACCCGAAGACATGATCCGATTTAGCTGAAAATTAACAGGCAACTAATTCCGCTAGAAATAGTAGCGCTAAATAGGGAAGCGCACTAAATAGCAACGCTATACATAATATTATATACAACACAAACCAAGTCACACGTTAAAACGTGTGTACAGTGTACACAGTACCAATGCGGTGATGTTGTAATGGCGCACTGTCCAACATCACCGCATACGCGCAAACGAATCTCATCGCATTACTGTCCAACATCACCGCATTGGTACTGTGTACACTGTACACACGTTTTAACGTGTGACTTGATTTGTATTGTATATAATATTATATATAGCGTTGCTATTTAGTGCGCTTCCCTATTTAGCGCTACTATTTCTAGCGGAATTAGTTGCCTGAAAATTAAAAGGTTTCTATTCCTAATGAATACCAATATTTGTGTTAATTTTCGTTCAATTCTAATCAATTTTTTGAGCTATGGTGTTAACAAATTTCTGGGTACAACGTTCAACGTACAACGGACAGCGGACAACGGACAACGGATAACGGACAACGTACATCACACGGACAAAGAATGTCTCCGGGAATGGTTGCAATCGTGTATTTTTTACGTCCAAAACGAATAGAAAACTATTTCCAGGCGTTTTGAATTTTTTTTGAACCAATCGTAGTACTTTTACCACCCACAGTGGTGTGTGCGGAAAAATAAAAACAGAGCAGAAATGAGCGTTGATGTGTGCTTTTGTGTGTGCTGAGTAAAAGCTTCAGTGTGTTTGCATAATGCACATTAACTACATTACTTATGAAATTTTAGTAATGTGCAACCCCTTTTTGTCGTTAGCGCTACGACCAATATCTTCGTAATGTGTCACATAAATCTATCAGTGAGATTGAGAGGCGAGTATGTACATTTAAAATAACACAGACATACTCGTCTCTCCATCTCAACGATTGAAATATGAATCATTAGCATTCCGCCAAACAAAACCAAAACAAATAAATAAATATTCATTCTTATATTTGAATGGGTGAAAATGATAATCGACCTCTAACTATTGTGAAAATTAAAATGAGACTAGAAAAATTTGAAAACATAAATGAAATCGGAAACAATTTTAAAATAAAAATTTGACCGAGAAAATTGTAAAATTTGAATGTAAAAATGAGACCAGAAAATTTTGGAAATGAGCACAGAAAATTTGAAGATAAAAATGAGACAACCGTTAAAAAAATTCTGGGTTTCATTTTTATGCTAGTTTTTTTTCTCATCTCATTTTAATTCTCATTTATTTCTAGTCTCATTTATTTTTCTCAATGGTAAGAGGTCAGTTTTCATTCTAACCCATTCAATTCCAGTTGAGTGTGTAGCAATATCGGCATGTATTTACATTGCACACTATTGCATTTTATGTTCATTTATACATATTACTCTTGCTTAAAATGCATTCTGTATCTTGATATTTTATCTTTTACATTTCTTTTCTAAATATCGATTAGAATTAAGTCAGTTTGTGAAATGTAGATTATGTTATTATTCAGATCCAATGTAACACTCGGAATGTAAAAGAAAAAGCACAAATATATTTCTAAACTCTTGATAAAATAATATTTGGCCAAAAATCTTGCATTTCTTTAATATGATCACCACGTATAGTGATAAAGCATGGCTCTTTTTCTCTCTCATTCTTTGTCTTTCTTGCTCTGTATCTCGATCCAGTATTTCTTTTCATACAAGAAGCAGTTTGAAGGCTAGTTGAAATGTCACAATCATATCCGGTGCCGAACCAGCCGTTTTGGCGCCCTGGACAAATCCAGAATTCGCTGCCCTAAATGCAAATATTAAAAGAATGGTATTTCTTGATCGAATGTTTATTATTGTTGAATTTTTTTCAGTACATTTTGTTTAAAATGCTGAGCTTCGGACTCTACTATGTCCAAATTTATTTGCCAGTGTAGCAATATCGGCATGTATTTACATTGCATTCCATTGCTTCATCCCTTTATATTCTTTATTCTTCATTTTAACCATATTTTGAGAGTCAATTCATGTATTCGAATGCAAATATTGGGAGTGGGAATTAATAATGTCGATTTTTTTGCTGTAAAAAACCATTTATTTCAATAACAAAATGAATAAGTACATTAACCAATATATTGCCCATTGTTAGCTATGACTTCCTCCCATCTTCTTGGAAGTTTGTTGATTCCTCGTTTGAAGAAGTCCTCATCTTTCGAGGCTATCCATTCATCGATCCATTTTCGTACTTCTTCAGTATTTCGGAAGCGTACATCTGCTAGGCTCATCTGCATTGATCGGAACAATCGGTAATCAGAAGGAGCAAGGTCTGGAGAGTATGCGGGGTGATCAAGGTGATCCCAACCAAGCGTCCTCAACTTTTCCTGAATGATGTTCGCACGATGTGGCCGGGCATTGTCATCCTGAAATAAAACTTTGTCTCTTTTGTTCGCTATGCGTGGCCGTTTTTCGTTCAGTTTCTCTGCCAATTCGCCCAGCTGTCGTCGGTAGCGATCAGCCGTGATGGTTTCATTCGGTTTCAGCAGCTCATAATACACCACGCCTTTTTCATCCCACCAAATGCACAGCATAAGCTTCTGGCAATGAATATCGCGTTTTGATTGTGAAGTTTATGATTGGCCGGGATCAACATAGTCTGCTTTACGTTTGGGGTTATCGTAATAGATCCACTTTTCATCGCCAGTAACAATTCTATACAAAAAACCACGTTTTTTGTGCTCTGCAAGATGTTTTTTGCAGGCATCGATTCGTGCTTTGAGTTGATTTTCATTCAGTTGATGTGGGACCCATTTTCCAAGTTTTCGAATCTTTCCCATTGCATGTAAACGTTTACCAATGGTTGTTCGTTCAACTCCCAACTCCAAAGCAAGTTCCTGTTGCGTTCGATACGAATTTTCATCCAATAATGCTTGCAATTCTTCATCGTCAAATTTTTTCGGCTGGCCTGGACGTTCCTTGTCTTCCACGTCAAAATCACCACTCTTGAATCTCGCAAACCATCGTTCACAAGTTTTTTGAGTTGGAGCATGTTCACCGTAAGCTTCCCCGGAAAACCACTTTTTCAGGCACAAAATTCGACATATTCAATGCGCAAAAAAAATATGTTGTTTACACTTGAACGAAATGACATATACTGAAAATTATAGCGTAATGACAGACAAAAAAAAACAAAATGGACGCGGTGTGTTCCGATGCACAAACGCTAGTAACGCCATCCATTATCTAAATCGACATAATTAATTCCCACTCCCAATATGTGTATCGATAAAGAATTATCCACGTCTCACCGACTAATTATCCTTAATGACTTGAACCATGAACGGTTTCCGTCATTCATATATCTTTAGTTTGTTCTTTCTCATGTTTATGTTGGTTTTTATTACTCTTGCTTAAAATAGATTCTGTACCTCAATATTTCCTCTTTTAGATTTACTTTTTGACTTATCGATTAGAATATAGCAAGCGTGCGATGCAAAATTGAATTTTGACACTTAGCTTGACAGCAGCGCCCTCTGTATCATTCGTCTATGGATGGTAAACACTTTTTCCCCTTCTTGAAACAATTACAGCAAAGATGCGGAGCCTGTCAAATTCGCTGTTTGAAGAAGGGGAAGGCGGGGAAGGTGTGAAATATTGAAGCGTTTAGTACAATCGTTTAGGTAAAGATGGCGCGGTTCAACGACATTCACTACCCCTTTACATAGGAGAAGATACAAAGTATCGTCCGCTTGGAATATAGTCAGTTCCAATGTAACACTCGAAATGTGAAGACACAAGTTCGTCTTAGTTTCAATAAAATAAATATTTGTCCAAATATCTTGTATTTTCTTAAATTTTATAACCATCACTTATGGTTACACCAGTTCATCTACGTGAACTCGATCCAACATTTTTTTTCTATTAAAATAACTGCTAGACCTTTCAAACGATCTCGGGATATTGTTGAACGTGGATGATTTTGAACTAATTTAAGTTTAGAAAAACTACCTTGTCCAGAAGCTACACTCATTGGCAATGTTAATAGAATTTTCAATGCAACTAATAAGTTTGGATAGAGTTCAAGTAAAGAATTCAAAGTTAAATAATTCAATATTGTTAACGGCTTAAAATCAGTGATAATATATGTTTGATTGAAGATGACTGTTTCATTGAAAAGTTCAGTGGCGATGACGTCTTTGTGATCATTCCTATTTGATTCCGTAATCGGCGCAGACAGTATTTTTTCTAATTTCTCACAATCTTCCATTTTAGGTTTAAAAATGTCGTTCAAAAATCCGAAATTTTCATTCAAATGATTTTATTGTTCAAAACGTTCAGTAAGTGAATTTGAAGTGGCATCAATAAGATAAAAGTAAAAATCAGTTTTGAATTTGGATTTGGGATCGTTTGAATTGTCATCATTTCCATTTCGGTGACGCTAATTGCGAAGACTAATTGAATTGGATAGAGCAAAATTGATTGGAATATTCATTTGATTTGTAATTTTCTCAGCTTGACTGAAGAACGCATTGAAAATAGAATCTTCTTCCCGACATATTTGAGAATATTGCCGCAATTTTTTTAAATGTTCCAAACACGAACCAAAATTCATTGAATTTGACCAAAATGCATTCCAAATAACTGTCAAAAATGCATTCCAAATAATTGTAGATAACACAAACTTTAATTTGAATATTTGTTTTCCAACCTGACTTGCACTCGATTTTGCTTTTGTATTATAAATCAGAACTTTCAGATATTTAAACTGAGGCATCATAAATATGAGGCAGGTTCTGTCCAGCCAGATATTTAATGGCTACAACAAGCCGTAAAAAAACTTGTTTTCAGTGCTCAGTTTGACTCTGAAACCACTGCGACTGATATGAATCAATCGTAGTTTTTGATTGTTTCTATTCTGTAGTTGTTTCCAGGATCTAAAAGCAATCGCATGATTTTTAATTATTTCGTGAGTGTGCAATGTTTCATGGATGTTTTTCCATGTTTTATAACCAACTTGCGATGTTGATAAATTTACATGGTTTTGATCAAAAAGAGCACAAGAAAAACAAAACACAGAATCATTGCGTTTAGAATAGACAAGCCATGCACGTTTGCTTCCAATTTGATTTCCGGCAATTGAGTATTAACATTTTGTATTGAAAGAACTACCATTTGTTTGAGGAAATGTGTAATCCGCAAAATTATTAGCAAATTATCAACTGAATCAACGATATATATACGAAATGTCCTGAAACTTTATCATTTTGCTAAGACTTTTTTGAGGAAAAAAGTAAAATACACGAATAGGCGCCTCAGAATTTTTGCCGCCCCGACAGAGTGCCGCCCCAGGAAAATGCCTGGCTTGCCATACCCCAGGTTCAGTAGCGATAATATCAGATGAATCGATGCATATTCAATTGAAATACAATAATTTCCCAAAATGATTTACTGCAAATTGATGGGGGGAGTTCCTAAGCACTGCACAATTGCCAGTCAATATTTGACCTATTGAATTCAATGTTTTTTTTTTTGAACAAACAAATGTGTTTACAGTTTGTAAGTGAAGAACACTGAATCGGATTTCATCGTCTTGTTTATCGTCTTGCGATCAGCCGCTTGATATACATCAATCGTTGACTGTTACAATCAAGAACAAGCATCATATCTATTTTACTGAAAAAGCGGGTTATTACCCGATTTCAGGCATTTAATAATGAAAAATACCCGATTTCAATGCAAACCTTTGGATCTTGAAAGTGTTGCGCATGTAAGATGTTATTGGCACATAATGCGAAAATAGCAGAGTATTTGAATCGGTTGCACATATCATGCAAACGCTGCCTAATCTATTTTTCCCTGTGCAATGTATCAAATTGCTCTGCAAATGTACGCTTAACACTATGATTGAAAATGTTCGAATTGTAAATAAAAATAAAAATGAACGTTAATTCGTCATTGGTAAAGTTGAAGTTGAAACCAAACAAGAAATTTGCTCGTTTTATTAGTGTTATGATTGCATTAGGGCTCTCTATTGAATTCGTGTACTTGCCAAGCGCGAATACACACAATAAATTAGCGCTCACCTAATTTTTTGTCCAACATTATCTGCAGGACAATTATTTATACACAAAATAGCGTAATAAAAAGCGACTAAATGAAAAATGAATCTTATGAATAGTAAAGGGTGACCCGATAAGATTGATAAAATAGAAAAATTAAATAAAACAAAAACGGCTTGAGATATCAAATAGATTTTGGCTTTATTTTGAAGCTACATTTATGCCATTATGTATGAAACAAGACGTCATTCAAATGACCACCTCGACTACGTTTGCAGCTCATCATACGGTCGGCCCAATTGTTGATGACCCTGTCCAATATCTGCGGCGTTATCCCAGCAATGGCGTCTCTAATATTGGGCTCAAAAGCTTCTTAAGTGGCTGGCTTGTTGGCATAGACCAACGACTCGACGAACCCCCAAAGAAAGAAGTCGAGAGGAGTCAAATCGCATGATCGCGACGGGCAATTGACAAAACCATTACGCGAGATAGTCCACTCACCGAATTTCTCTTCCAGCAAATTCATTGTTTCGTTGCTTGTGTGGCACATAGCGCCGTCTTGTTGGAACCACATCTCGCTGATATCGATGTTCTCAAGTTCTGGCCACACAAAATCGGTTACCATCGTTCGGTATCGCTCGGAACGACGCCGAATCGTTTGTTGAGGGTCATCCTCAAGACTGACCGCTACGGCGTCTATGTTTTCTTCGTTTCGACCAGATCTTGCTCCGGATGGTGGCTTAAGGTCCAAGAAAGTGTACTCACGCTCATAATATAAAAATATATAATCGAGTTGTGCACAAAACTTACTTCTCCGCACTCATACGTGCAACGGTCTTTTGTTGCACGGCCCTCCGAAGCACGCCATAGTTTCAAATCAACGCAATTTGAAATAAAATCATTTCAACCTATTGTCAGAAATCGCGATATTTTTATTTGACTGTTCCACGCCTTAAAATTGATTTCAATCGGTGTTTTGATCGAAAACATTTGAAACGGTTCGACTTCATACGTACATTCCATTTTATTCAATATATCTTTCTATCTCTCTTGGTATTGACAAAACCATGAAAATGATTTCACTACAAACGCAAAGAAACACGTTTTAAAAATACAATTTCAGAAATCAATATATGGAAAGCGAAGAAAATAGGAAAATATTGTGAGAAAGAGAGAGATTGAGCGAAAGAACCTTTCTGTAGTCCCAGTCGGACTTTCGAATATTTTTTCATTAGAACCTTCCACACTACATATGCCATTGCAAAATACAACGAAAACAAAGTGCCCCGTTATTTTTCACACAATACCTTTTACTTATAATTTTAATAATATTTTTGTTTGGCGCGTCAAGCGATTTTAGCTTGGTTCATTGCGCGTCGAATATAACTTGGAGTATCTTGGAATTGTGCCAAACTTGCAAAGACCATGCAAAGAAAGTTTGCATTCTTGTATTTGAACTCATTGTCGGCGCGATTGTCGATGTTGCACATTTGAGCACGGCACTTGAAATTCAATCGATAATCTTTTTATTCATGCCTTTTTTTCTGAACTGTTCGTGTATGTTTGGCTGTAACTTTTCTTCTACTTCTTCCGTTGTTACTGTTAGAATTTTATTTATTTTTATCACTGAAGCCAGTCTTTTGCCGAATCGATGGAAAGCGCCCGGAACAAAGGAAAGAGAGAAAACATAGAAATTCTAGCGCTCAACCGCACACTCGCACTTGTTTCCAATGTTTAAATTTTTTACATTCAATCCGGCGTAAATTAATTATATCGCATCGGGTAATACTGTAACCAACTTCATGTGAAAGCACCATCATTGGGCTTGAAGTGACAGTATGTGTCATTTCATCAAAGTGTAAACCCATATTTGTTCGGATCTGTTAATATGTAGTTTGTACCATCAAAACGCCATTTACGGGAAGCAATGCTTTTTTGCTTTCATCTGAAGAAAAGGGCTGCCGAATTTCATTGTTTGTTGCAAGAAGCTTATGGCGAATATGCTGCAACGAATAAAACCATTGAGAATTGGTTTCAAGGATTTAAATGTGTTGATTTTGATGTGCAAAACAAAGACCGTCCTGACCAGCCAAAAAAGTTTGAAGACGACGAATTGGAGGCATTGCTCGATGAAGATCCATGTCAAACGCTCGAAGAGATGGCAGCAACGTTAGCCGATGATGTAATAAACTATTCAGACGTTTGAAAGCAATGGGCATGATTTAAAAGCAAGGCAATTGGTTGCCGCATGAATTGAAACCAATAGACGTCGAAAGACGTTTTTTCACATTTGAATTGCTGCTTCAACGACAAAAATAGGAAGTCTTTTTTGCATCGGATTGTTACTGGCGATGAAAAGTGGATACACTATGATAACCAGAGTTTGAAAATTAACCGGTTAGTTTACTCGGTAGTTAAAGTAAATGGATGTCAATGTAAATGCCAGTGTCAAATAAATAAATTGAAAACAAATTGTGATTTCTTGTGTTTGTTTTAATTAAGGTTGCTTCACTCATATATTTAAATTCAATGATATTATCATCATAACATTATTAGAATATTACATTTCTTATATCATTTGAAATTCAACTGAATTGACGGACGTTTTTAGATGCACCCATTCTAAACCAATATGTCAAAGGTTCATCGAGATACATACCGCTAGATTAATATACTTGAGTAAATGTCAACGAAATCAATTTTCAGTCTCTGATGAAAGCCCCAAGCCCAAAAAATACCATGTCAGACGAGGTGAACCGGTTCCATCGACCTCAAAATCAACACCAAAGCAGGATATTCATGGTTCAGAGGTAATGCTCTGTATTTGGTGGGATCAAGCGGGTGTCGTGTATTATGAGCTGCTAAATCCTGGTGAAACCATCACAGGCGATAGCTATCGACTACAATTAATGCGTTTGAACCAAGCATTGAGAGGAAAACGGTCAGATTAGATGACCAAACATGAGGGAATTATTTTCCAGCACGACAATGCACGGCCGCATGTTGCAAAGGTCGTCAAAACATACTTATAAACGATCGAATGGGAAGTCCTGCCCCACCCGCCTCATTCATCAGACATCGCTCCTTCTGATTACTACTTGTTCCGGTCGATGCAAAATCACCTGGGTGGAAAAAGGTTCAAGTCTTTTGAAGAACTCAAAAAATGGGTCGATTCTTACATAGCCTCGAAAGATGCGAAGTGGTTTTGGAAAGGAATCCACGAATTGCCAGACAAATAGGGAAAAGTAGTGGCTAGCGATGGACAATACTATGAATGATTAATTGTGAACGGAATTTTGAAAATAAAACTTCATTTTCAACAGCAAAAATCGAAAAAATTAATGAAAAGTACCAATAAAAAAACTACACCATACCTTACACACAGTCGGTAATAATACAAATCAAACAGAAATGAAATGAAATAACATGTAAAATTCGAAGCGAGTTGGGCTCACCCGCGCACAACACAAAATTCCACGATTTGGCTATGCTATTGTTACCACCAAGGGGAAAATCACACTAGGAATTACTTTTAAAACTACATTTAGAATTACTTTTTTCGTTCAGAACCACTTTTCTCTGCAAATATATTAATCATAAGTTCGTTTTATCCGAATTACTTTTCTATGTACTTTATTTATATGTCATGTGTCTTCGAAAAGTGTGCTGTTAATGCACTTTGCGACTTCATACCAAATGACAGTAGCCTACTGACAGTAGGTAAGAATTACTCTTGTACCGAATTACTTTTCATATAAATAAGAATTACTTTAATATTTTGAGTGAATTACTTATTAGAATTGAGTGATTTTCCCCTCTGCTACCACTACAATTGTATGAGCGCGTCGTCATTTTATTTGTTTATAAACAATACAATTTATATTGTTTTGCTCTGGCGTATCGTATTTTTTTTTTAATACGGTTTATCGTTTCGTCAGTGTGTTTAACGCTTACCACTAGTGAGTTCGTTTCCTTTGTTGCATACCTTAAATATGAACAAACCTTCACAATATCGGCGATAATACATATATCGCGCGCATCATCATCATCGTGTGTGCTAAGTTTTATCTTTATTAGTATAATTCTGTACGTTTTCAGGCACAAAACTGTGAAAAATGAACGAAACACACCAATATATTCCAAAAACAGCAACTGAGCAAAAACTCTGAGCTGAGCGACGAGCAATACGCAATACAACACAATACAATACAGCACACGACGACGATGTAAACAAATGCAACACATAACCGCATATATATGTATGAGATGATTTTAAGATGGAAAATCCCACACAAGATTCGCCAAGAATGAACATTTTCAGTTGAAAAGTGAAGTGGATGAATGGGTGAGAATGATTTGAGACCTTCCCTCACAACACGTATAAGTAAAACATCCCTCGCAGTGTTTTTTTTGTTTTCTTTGAAGTGAAACATAGAATGAGAAAAGTTTCAGATTGAATCATCAAAATAATTTCGTTTTATAGTGAAAAACCAATTTGCTCATGCATTTTTTTTTGAAGTGAAATCAAAACTTTAAAATGCATCATATATTTTTTTCAAAGTGACACTTTTAAATTTTTTGAGAGATGTTTCAAATTCAAAAAAATATGTTTGTTTCACTTATATGCGATGTGAGGAGAGGTTTATATTCATTCTCAGCCATTCAGATAATAAGCAGTAAAATGTGTAGTTCAATTTTCGGTTTGAATATCATACGCACATTTTCCGCTTGTGCGTGCGCATAAAAGGAGCCCATCCACGAAGAATGATTTCGCTAGAATATTGTATACATAGTTAATTGTTTCAGACATCATCGCAGAGCAGCGCCCACTTTTCGAAACCTGTCATTAAAATATGGAAAAAACACTTCGCAATTAATTCCCTATATGCACTATTTTATATGAATTGTTCAGTGTATGTAAAGTCCTTTCAAGTGACAAATGTACCGTTGGAACCAGCCTCTGTGTGCTGGAGAAGATTTATTCTCTTTTAAGCGACGAAAATGTATGCTAGTGGAATCTATTTCATACACATCGCAGCCCAAGTTTTAGCTCGTACAGAAATAAAAGTGCCGTCATTCGTGGCATTTATTTATTCAAATAATTACTCGAGGCACACCTTGAGTGTGTCCCGAACACACAACACAATCTCAATAGGATTTGAAGCAGATTGGATTGTATGATAATCAATATACATTTCATAACATACACATATACAAGTGTTTATTACTTATTAGATTTGTTTGATTCTTATTTTATTAGTTTTTAGTTCTTATTAGTAATACCTAAAAATGAATAATTATTATTTTATTATCTAATAACTTCTATAATTATTACTTCTGATTAGATTTGTTATTAGATTTTTTTATTAGAATTTTATTACTTTTTTTATTAGAATTTCATCAAATCTTGATTTCGATGGGATATAAAGATGTAATGAAAATGGACTTGCTCGAAACTAATAAGATCGTGATCAACTAGACCATGACGGCAGATACACTTTTTTGGATGTAAGTTTTTTTCATCACGTTTTATTGCACGGTTATTTAATATAACATTTATTTCAAAAAATAAATCCCCATTGTTTTCTATGCAACAACGCAATTAATTCAAGCCGTTATTCTTAATGAGTAAGTTTAAAATACCGATTTTTGGTAAAAACACATTTATATGATTGATATTGTATATCAAGAAAAAATTGTTCGCACTTCAAAAAATAAATTGCAATGATTACCAATGGGATATAAATAAAATAAGTTGTTGATAACAAAACAATTGTTTGTAACAGTTAACATTGAAATATTATTCTGATTCATAATTTATGAATAACATTTTGAGCGTTGATCTATTTCGTTTTACTCCTCTTCATTTCCCAATTTCTTCCGCTGATGCGAACTCTTTCTATATATTTTTCTCTGTATGTCTTTATATTTTCATTGTCTTTTCCGTTTTGTCCATTTCTGAATATTTTTCATGAAAGCATTTCGAGCTTGTCGATACACCATCAAAACTAAGATGGGTATGGCGAGTCGTGCATCGCGAAACAAATACAAGTAGCAAGCCAACATAAACATGACTAGATCCGTTGTGTAACTCAATGTGGATCGAATATTTGTTTCGGCATCACTTTGCAGCATTTGTTCGGGTGTTTTGCACCGTGGTTCCAGTAACGGTGACGATGGCGGCAAATCAACATCAATATCGATCTTGGAATTTTCGATAGGCATTCGCGTCACTTTTAATACCGTCGAAGATAACGATATTTGGCGTTCAGAAACTGGTGATTTCGATTGACTTCGCCGTTCGAACATCGATTTTGGTCCCAGTTGACATACACGTGATGCACTTCTTACTTTCGTCACTGTTTCTGGTTTCTTCGTATCGTCTACACGATTTTTCTCTTCCAATTCATTACTTATTCTGGTTGATTCCGTCAAAATTTTGGCACTAAATATCGATTCCTGGTTTGGACCAACAACATCCGGCTGTTTGATTTGACGCACTGCATATGACACCGACTGTGTATGCTCCACACTGATTTCAACTAAGTCACTTTTCAGCGTCGATCGCTCATCTTCATTTGATACCGTATATTGATTCATTCTTCTTGCTACTTCCGTCATAAATTGGGAATCTTGATCTTCATTTATACTGATTTTAGTCAATTCGGGTAGTTTGTATGGCTGCTTTTCAATGAGTTTTTGCTCCTCCATATCGGGTTTTGGTGCCGCCTTAAGCATTGCCTGATGATTCATGTAAAGTGGCACAGGTGATCTTACAGCAGTTCTGCCTCCCAATTCTCGCACAATATCACTGTAATGATCGATCACAGCAACTTGTTCTATTTTATTTTCTTCAAGAGAATTGTGGCGTTGCTTTATATTTTTTTCTTTTCCAAAAACTTTTTTCGGCACTATTTTCGGTATAACTTCGGCTGGTTTCTTCAAGTTTTCTGTAGATGTCGTTTTCTTGCTAAACAAGTTCAAAAAGCTTTTTTTTTCTTTTTCTTGTCTTGGTGTCGACGGCAAAGAATTCGATTGTGGTAGCGCCGATTTTTGCGATTGTTGTTGCTGTTCTTTTTTTGGCTGCTGTTGTAGCTGTGGCTGCGATTGAGGCGGATGCTTTTGATGATGCATTGGTTCTTTCTCAATTGGAGATGATGATATGGTGCTTATCATGTTTGCCGTTTCATTATTGTTATTTTCGTTAGATGGCCGTCGTTTGAGAATTGATTTTGGTTTAATATCTGGATCGGGCAATGGAACCGGTTTATTGAGAATAATAGTTGCCTGACCAGGCTCGGGCACTCGATACGGTGATAGTGCACGTACTGCCATTCGCGGATGATACGTTTCTAGTTCATCATTGACGGGCAAACGAACATTGGATGTGCTTGTGTTCGCCGATGCTAATCGCACCGAATTTATAAATTGTTCGATCGATTCGGCCGATGCAGACATTGAATTTGACCCCGTTGATGCTGTACTTTCGGTATAATCATCATCATAAAAGCCATCTTGCAATTGTTCGTGTGAATTATAGTTTTGTCTTCGCTGTTGTGAATCGGTTATCTCTTTGCGCAAATCACGATTATCTCCAAGTTTATGTTCATCTTCATATTCCCAATCACTATGATCTGATTCAATTTCTTGTTCTTGTTCATTTTCCATTTGTTCGTCATTTGACTGTAACGAAATCGTGTTGACATTTATGTATTCAATTTTCTTACATCGAATCGCATTATCAGTATATTCACCGGTTCATTGTCTACGGAAGTTGGGGAAGCGTAGCCATCGCTTTCTTTCCTCTGTTCCACATATCTTTGCATTGAAATCGGTTCAATATTACCGCTACGTTTCTGTGCCATTTGCGCTTCATCCAATTCAACTGCTTGGTAAAACCTTTGCATTATCTAAAATTTTAAATTCAAAGATGATTTTTTACTTGAAATTATTAGAAATAATTTAAGCGAACTGCAAATATTCTATGCAATAATAGTATTCATGGAATTTTTTTTTTTACAAAAATGAGACACCTAATGCCTAAAAAGTCCCAATTTGAGACACTACTGACAAATGACCTTGGAACATTTGTATTAGAATGTGATGCCCGTGAGTCACATACACTTTTGAAACACTTGGGTGTCTTCTTTTTGTAATATATTTTTTTCTGTGCGATGTTTTTTTTATTTGAATAGATACTAAATGATGTTCAACAGAAAGTACCTTCTCATAGAGTAATTCGGATGAGCTCGCCCACCTCCTTAATGGCTGAAACGGATTATGATGTGATATGTATGTCGGATCATGTAAGTCTGGCGTTGACAACGATATTGGTGGTGCTTCAATAGCTTCTTTTAAGTCTAAATCAAAATGATTATCTGCAAAGAGCCCGAACGCACACTTTCAATGAAATATTTCGTTTGAAATTGCATTCATAAATTAGCTTACGTTCCTCAATTGGTTTTTTCATTTTTTTTTTGTCATACAAAACCAGCATGAATTCATTGCTCGTGTGAACTTCTTCATGCACGCTTGGTGCTAAATTATCTTTGACATAGCCAATGTTTTCGATTTTTATTCGTTCCTTTGCATTATTTGTTGAAATCACTCTGTTCGTAGATGGCTTTGTGTCTATATAATCTATTTTGGCTTTATTTGCGTCATTTTTAATTGGTTGAATTGAATTTGCATTCGATTTTTGCATTGAATTTGTAAATGATTCTTTTTTTTTTTTTTTCGTTTCGACGCTCGCACCATAGCTGAGCTCTTTCACAATTTGTTCGTTGTCGTACACTTGCGAAATAAGTTCAACATTTTTTGGAACATCAGAAATAATGATTTGTTTTATAGGATTATTCTCAGATTGACCGCCAATATTTCGTCGTATCTTTTCGAGTGATAGAGTTGAATGTTTGGGTCGATTGTTTCGTTCGCTGGTCGGTGATACAATGCCTCGTTTTAAATCAGGAATGAAAATAATTTTCGATTCTTCACTCGGCTCACTCAAGCCATACGGCGATTCCGCTTTCACACGAAACTTATATTCGGAACCTTCGATCAGATCATTTAATGTTGCTGTTAATTGTCGGGTGGAAAATGCTTTAAGCCATACATCCCATCCAAAGCGAAAATATTCAACCACATAGTTGCCTGAAATGTTTTCAAAAATTGATGAATTATCAACAAATAAAAGAATTCAGCCTAATAGTTACCAATTTTGCATCCGCCATCGTCTTCAGGCGTATTCCAAGTGAGCGTCACCGATTTGCCTAGTGACATTGTAATCCGGACATTCTGCGGGGGATTCGGTTTAGCCGTCACCGTTACAAGGAATGAAGCATTGAATTCGCCTAATTTATTAATCGCCCGTATATTGTATTCGCCACGATCGTTGCGAGTCGTTCTCATAATTTTCAAAAAGGAATTTTTATCGTTTGTTGTAATTTCGCAGCGTTCGCCGTTGTGTATAATTTCACCATTATGTGACCATGAAATAGCTGGTGGCGGTCGGCCTGCGATGCCAATTTTCAATTTTATCACTTCGCCCGCCTCGACCAGATATCCGTCTTCATACTGCCGTGGCAATCGAATTTTCGGTGGTGCATCAATTTTCAATTGGAATCGTGTGACTACGTGACCATATCGATTTGTTGCCGTACACTTGACTTCTCCTTCGTCCGTCAATGCAACTTGATGGAACATTAATGTACTGGAACCATGATCATTGATGATTTTTGTTCTTCTACTGCTAAAAATCTCGAAACCATCTTTGAACCAATTAATATGTGGTGTCGGCGAACCGATTACATCCACATGAAATTCACATTGATCATTCTCAAGGACGGTCGCATTTTGAAGTTCGCTTAGAAATTGTGGAGCCGATGAGCCGGTGCGTTGTGTAATTGCAGATATTGGTTCGGATATGGGGCTCGATTCAGACATTCCAATCACGTTTTTTGCGAAAACACGAAATTGAAATCGCCACGTGGGATCGATGCCACTCAAAGAGATGTCGTTAAATTGCACAAGTGTTGGTGAAGTTTTTATCCATTGTGGTGAACCAACTCTTCGCTGTTCGACCAAATAGCCAATTATTGGTGAACCGCCATCGGTAAACGGTCGTTCCCATTTTATATCCAACGTATCACCAGATGTATTATGATTCAACACTTGTATCGGTTGGCCTGGGTTTGATGGAGGTTCTAAAAAAACGCACACAAATTGAATTTGACGAAAGAAATTGTATTTTAAACAGTTGCAAGATTGTTCGCACGAATTAGGAAACGAATCTACTCTGTTGTCTATTGTTTTGCCACATATTGCTATCTCGGCAGACATCAATTCCTCAGAATACAAACACAAAAAAAACAAGCTAAAAATATAACATTGAACACATATGTATGGATTGACGCTCCGATTGCGCACTAATATCTGCAAACACATAATTAAAATATGCAAAAGAGCACGAATACACGTCCACATATTATTGTAATGCTGAGATTTAGTTTCAACGAATTTTATATGCAGTTCAGTACATCCATCCATATTAAAAAACACATATTCTATGATCAATTGATTTGCAGCGCTCCCAAAAGCCGATAAAAATTATTTTATCATCGTGAAAAGTCAAAAAATACGGAAGAAGAGAGATAGAGAAATACCTGCTGATTTCCAATGCACGTTTTTCTTTTGTCGATGATCACGGTTAGTATTTTGACTTTTTGTCGATTGGTTGCCCATCGTTGATTGTCTTTCGAGCAATACAAAACATCAATCCGTTCAACCAAGGAAGCAGGAAAAATTAAATCAACTAGACCAAAACTAACGGAAAATTAAAATATGCAAAACAATGAAAATGAAAAGAATAATCAAATTTAATGAAACGATAATAGAAAATAGTGAATTTTTCTGAGACAACAGCGTCTCAAGATTTCGACGCCCGTCTCTCGCGCACACAATTTTAAACAGAACTGCACAATTTCGACTGCCATGTATCATAGGTATAGATCTTGTTTTAGAATTTCCGAACAAAAACGAACTGACCCATTACTGTGTTTCTATGCGGCTCAAATGTGTGTCTGTGATCTATATATTTTGGGAGTGAGAGAGCGAACATCTTAAATACGTCGGGATGCTTTTAGCATATTTATATGTGTTTCAGCACGCCAAACACAGACAGGCCACGATTCAGATGAATCTGTTGTGAGAGCACGAATACATGCAAAATGTGTGTCTCAAATAAGCTGAATATTTTGTTTTTTTATTGAAAAATACGATTCAAAAATATTCTCTCTCCAATGCAGAATTGCTAAGAATAAAAAGAAAACATGAATATCTACAGCAGCGTCAAAGCGATCTAAACTTTTGCTATCAATATTTATTTTTTATTCCTTCAACCTTTTACATTTCCGTAATTTCTTGAATGCATACCGCGTAAACTCCAATTAATGTTTGATTTGCTGAGCTGCCAATTCACAATGACAAGCTTCATACTTCACATACAATTTTTCAAAAACACGATGAATATCGGTTGCGATCGTATTACAGAGCCGCACAATTGTTTTCTCGCAAATTGAATGATCAAATGTTCTCATTTTCACGTATAACATCAACGAAATTGGTACATGTTGAGAAATTCTGAAGCGATTTACATCAAAGATTATTCTAATTAGCAAAAGGAACAAAAAAAATCTGGGTCAATGCATCATTATGATTTCAATCGGGAAGAAACAATAGTTGGGTGTCAGACTTTCTTTCCGCTGCGCACAGAACTTGGCAATCAAGGTTGAATAAAATCAATATATTTATTTTCAACACCTCTCGAAAGATTTGGTTGCACGTTTGATTTTCTATTTGCATGTTATGTTGGACATTTTTAATTTTATTGATATTTTTATTGCTTTTTTTAACCGCATCGGCGTTAAAACACACATCGGCTTATTCATCTTGAGGAATTGCCATCCAATTTATCCAAGACGTCTTGCTGCCAGTTTGAAACGTTCTATCTATTTCTAAACGATTTGTATTCTTCTTTTTCACAAGGCGGTGCAGCGATTTGACTACGTGTACTGACTACGCTATGCAAACTACATAGCGTAATCTACTACGTGTACCATTGATTGTTTATGGCATTTCACTAGCCTGCTTTTTCATATGCCCTTAAGAAGGAATGTTCCAAACATTGTTATCTTGCTGGCCGCACAGCGTCTGTCTATCCACAGCGTCTCAGTAGCAACGCTGCGCAGATGCTGCTTCAAATTGTTCACCGCATGCGACAGCCGCATGTGTACGAACATGCATAACCAATACAAATGAACGGTTCTCGCATGCGGCGAATGCTCTGAAACAGATTCTTGGAATCTTCATCGCCATTTCTGGTGTTTTTTTAATCAAATCTGATGCAAAACTTGAGAAAAATAAAACATTATTCGCCTAAAATATATTTTAAACTTCTTCATAACTGAAGGACTACAAAGGCCATTATATTAATAGAGTCAAATGCGCATTCTGTTTACGACTTGCAAGCTGTCCAACCCATCCTTTTCTCCCATAATCTTCACATGCTCATTGGTTTATTTCAACTTTTCCCTGTATGCCTTCAAGTCAATAACACATGAGTCAATAAGTCCCGGGACTAACGAAGAAAAACAATTATTTTTCATTAAATTCCAAACTAAATGCAGTATATGCAATGCACAAGCACATGCATTCACTGATTGACAACAGGGTGGTGATTCGAGATTAATTGTACGAACAAACTGATGTGGATGGTGTTTTGTTGTTGGTTTTAAGTAATCCAATGACTGATCAAAATAGAGTGTTGACCGAGTTATGGGAAAATTCATCTTAAATCTCGAATTAATTAATTGCGAATACTCTGTGCAGAATTTACAATATGAACGAAGACGTATTGACGATCAAGAATGAAGTTTTGTTTGTATTATATATTTGTACAAATGCAGCGGTCAGTTCGTGTGTTGATTCATAATAACCAAATAAATAATATATTATTTTACATTCTACCGATTGGATTCCTTTTTTTCCTTCATTTTTCGCTGTGTATCGTAAAATGTCGAAATAAAACTGCAAATAAAAATATAAATAATAAAAGAGAATCGACGTAGATTGTGTGCTCATGTGGCATCCTGTGCCACTCGATACACATCTTTATATGTGCACGTATATCTGTATACAAAATCGTTAAGTCTGTGTTGCTTTTCTTGATTTTTACATACGTTTGATTAGACTACGCACACCTTGGCGCACCATTTGTCGAACGTAATCTTTTAGTTCAATTTCACATGCTCACGCAAACAGGCATTTGGGTGCCAGCTTGGGATTCCACACAATTGTGTACAGGAGTATTGATTTTAGCATTAATATGGAAAATTTCGCTGTATCCATTTTTAACAGCAGTTTTTTTTGATATTTTCATACATGGAGTGTTGTGTGAGCAAACGGTGAATTAATCGTGCACTGATCGTTGAACGATTACAGGTTGCGAGATGTTGTGAATAGATCCGTTTAGTTTTTTTTGCTGTTGCTAGGTAATAAAATATGTCAGATATATTGAATGGCGGTTGAAATAAAATTTTTCAAAGTACATGTAAGAACTATTGCCACTTAATTGCAGATACAAGATGAAATGGATAGAATGTTGCTTTAAAAAAAGAGAGAAACAAAATGTGTAACAAGTTTTAGTGTTTGTATTCGTTCGGGATAGGTCCGGATAATTAACAACGGTACGGCCATACGCCTGTATTGGCTATGATAAGGGGGACTATATACGCGATACACTGCTCAATATCGACAACAATTTTAATTGATACATGCATTTATCTCAAGAGAGGTGAAGCAACAGAAAGAGCGTCACGGCATCGCGGCAATCCACTTTCGGTGTATACCATTATCAATTCAAAATTCACTCTGTCTTATTCCCTTTCTCGTCATTATCAACTCTCGTTAAGTATTGTGAGTGATAATATTAGTAGTCATATTATCTTCAGTAGCCTCATCGTGTCATAATTTACCTGTTTGTTGGCTTTCTATCGGCACAGAAAGCAAGATATTGATAAATAGAAAGTTCGATGACAGTACCAAACACGAGAGAAGAACAAGTAATAAAAGTAGACGAAAAGGAATAAATGAAAGAGATCAAGAAAATACCGAGCTTGTTTTAAAATAACCATCATCATAAGAATACCTATGCGTGTATCAATATTGAAACACCATCGTGCGATTTTATACAATATTGTAAAGTATAGCACAAAAAATGCTTCGATAGCAGACTTGCTGCCAACAAACGTTGACCTCAAGTCAATCGGTCGAACAAGTGATTATTCAAGCCTGCCACATTCTTGTCTTTGATTAAACAATATTGGTGACACAAATTGTGTAATATTTCATTATCACCCGACGAGAATGTACGCTTTCAACTACGAGTACACGCTGTTTTTATAATCGTGCAAACTAGATTAAAATAACGAAACAAATGTATGTTCCTATTTTAAACATTTGCTAATAAAATGTCAAGCTCAAATGGATCTATCTTCAAACATTTAATCACAATTGAGTACATTTGAACGCATTTACTCACATTTGCCAACATTGGTGATATATTTCATGAATTTGTGCAGTATATGTACACATTTCCTTGCCACGTACGCGTAAATATGCAAATATTTGTGTAAATACTAACATTGATGGAGCGATTGTTCCAAAAATGTTTGACATTTCGTGCAAATTTGAACCAATGTGTGCAAATGCGTTTCGTATTTATGCGAAACTTCAATTTATAAGGATTGTTGTTCAGCACACATTTGTTTACATTCGTGCTTAATACAATATTATATACAAACATTTGCGAGAAATGTCCAACATTTTTGCTACAATCGTTTCATCGCTCAGTATTTACGTGAAATTGCATTATTTTTGAAGAGAATTTTCTTAACATTTCATTATGTTTTTTCTCTCTAGAGCGCAAATATCAAAAATGGACAAATATTGGCATTTTTCCCATATAGAATGCGGTTCAATACGGAGAAACCGATAAAAAAACAATCGATTCTGTATCACACCGTTAAATGAAACCAGTTAAAATGACACACAATCAGAACCAGCCTCCCAATAGCATTTAATAACTGTAAAATGAATCGCAAAAAAACAAGTTATCTGTTTTCGTCATTCGTACGGGGTTTTCACGTTGGAAACTGATTAAGCTATCAAAATCTGGTTACTATTCAAGTGCAACGCAAATTGCATATCGAATGTCCAGTTTTATCACATAAATTATACATACGTCTTGTTTCAAACCAATTGAATCAGATCTATCGACGATGGCTACTTATTTGTCCTATTTGATGATTTTATCCATGTGCGACGATCCATGACTGTCATCGGCCCCTAAAATACGTTGTTGAGATCATATTTTTTCTTACTTAGTTTTTTCTTATTTCATAAAATGAACTGTGCCAATGCGTTGCAAATGCATATAATAAATATAGTTTTTCGCATATTTTGCGTGCTTCAATTTAGAGTTTAGCAATGGATGCAGATGTATTAAGTGCACTGAAAACACAATCTGCTTATTTGGCGGGCAGCCGCGATCGTCCAATAATAATTGCAAAGGCACCAGCTGGTGAATTAAAATCGACATGGAAGAAACAACCGTTAGAGCTGTGTATTCAATATTTGATTAGCAGTATGAGGTAAATGAATTTTCGTTCGGTAACAAGTGCAAACGTATCTGTTTTGTGACCATTCCTTTACAAAAGCAGAAATAATTGCGCATAACGAAAACTGAATTTAATTGAATTGGTAAGAATAAATTTGACCTCATAACTTCATACAAAATAAAACTGATACACGAAATTGTATCAAAATAACAGTGCAATATAAAACGCGTTCAAAATAATAATGAAACATGAATAGATTGAAAATAAATGTAAAACATAAATTATGTTTCACTTTCATTTTCATATTTGTCTTGATGCAATTTGTTCATACTAAATTCCAAGCGTGAACCAAAATTTATTTGGCCCTCTTATTTTGACTTTTTATATGTGGCAGATGTAATGTGCCCTTGTGAAAAAAAGTGACAGTGACTAGCGATTTAAGCTGAAATTTTTTATAATTTCTCTGGAAAATAATAACTTTCATTCATTTTTCCCAGTCGATTAATTTGGGACCAATATGACTAAAGTTGACTATAATTAAAGTTGATTTAAGTTGTCTTTTTTGATCGAGATAATCGTAATACCCCAGGAATAGTTACCAGTTCCGAAAATATTTCACAATGATAAACTTTATGCATTGTTACATATTATTTCATGTTTCAGTTTTATTTCGTATGAAGTTGGGAGGTAAGATTTATTCTTACCGATTCAAATAAGCTGTCTAGTAATTGGAATTCGTACAAAAATAATTTATAATACATACTTTTCCGATTTTCTTTCTACCGTTTCATGTTCTTAAAATTTTCTTCATTTTGTCTTTCTCTTCCTTTGTTTTTTTCGCGCTCCACTAGCAAAGAGACCGTAGACAATGGACTAAATGTCGTCATCATTGATCTTCAGCTATGCTCGTGGCGAAATGCGCGCAATTCGATACAATACGTAAATGAATTGCTAAGAAATAAAAATGCAAAACTGTATGCTGTTCGGTCGGAGATATTTTTAGATAATTGTACAAAATTTCATCAATATTTGGATGTGCGTGATCTTCTTGCAATTCTTTCCCATTAAATCAATTGAATGTCCAATAACATATAGAAACGCAACAAAAACTAAAAAACATTTCATAGTGTAACACCGAAATGGAGAAATTTGAAAGTGCAACATCGAGATCGAAAAATTTCAAAGTTTAACATCGAAACATCTTCCAACCAATATTCAAAAGTGTAACATGGAATCGAAATATTTTAGAGTGAAACGTTGAAATTGGGATATTTTGAATTGCAACATGGATATCGATATAGTTTGAATAGGTGTCTCATTCGGTGTTACACTTTGAAATATTTTTATCTCGATGTTACACTTTGAAATATTATTTATTTTATGTTGCATTTCTATATGTTGCGAATTGAAGTCTCACTTCCATTCTCAGACATTCAATGGAATCTGACTGTTTTGTCTTGGCATTTGTTGTGAAATCTAATTGTGGAATCTTTGATGGCCTTTTCAGGTGTCAATTGTCACGAAACAACATTTGCTCAAGTATTTCAAAAGCGATGAATTGCCTGAAGAGCTCAGCGGAACACTAACGCTAGACTATGAACAATGGCTTAAAATTCGAATCGTAAGTGAATGACATTAAAATCCATTTTTTTTCCTACTCATATTAAGCATATTTATTGATAGATGTATGAGAATCATGGAACATATTTTGTTTGTTGGCGTTTTTCTAATGTTTTGTTTTGATTAATAAAGCGCATTGAAGATTTTCGGAGATCCTTTAACAACGTGATGATTGACTTAGACAACTTCATTGTCTCGCTACAAGACTTGAAAACGATGCGACCGACTGAAATGAGCGAAATTTCGAAACGGCATGCCGGTACGAATGTTGAAATGCAGAACATCGTTAAAATTATCATAAAAAACGGTAAGTCAGAAATAAAATATTTCGAATTCCACTTATATTTGATTTGCTTAAGTCGTAAAAAATGGCCATTCACGATATCGCGACTTAATTGGCAAACGTTAAGTGAAGCGAGGCGTAATTTGCGATGGTTTGGTGCATATTTGTTATAAATGGTGTTTGATAATAATCTTATAAACATCGTCTATTGTTTCATCCATTTAATCTATACCTGTTCCTCTTTCTTGGTTATTCAACTGAAGAAATGTTCGTCGAAAGAATACGAATTTTATATTCCGAAAATCACCGAACATATGGAAGAAATTCCAAACAACGACGAAAAAAATGAAAACAATGTATAAAATAGAGACTTTCACAAAACTCGTTTTTCATAAAAAAGTTGAATATGCGCGTTGTCAGATTCATATTTTCTTCGCGTTGTCAAATTCAGGGAAAGAAAGAGAGAGAGTTAGAGAGAGAGAGTGAGTGAGAGAGAGACACCTAGCTGTAAATATGGAGAATTCAAAGCAAACCAGCGGAAAAGATTTAATTATATATTATTTAATTAAATTATGAAATAAATTATAATTTCAAAACAGAGAAATCAAAGAAAATAAGTAATTTGCTGCATCACTAGGCTACCCAGAGACAAGATACAATTGTGTGCATTTTTGAATAGGAAATATTGAGTTTTTTCGTGTGCGTTTTATTTTTCGGTGGTCTATACACCAGTTGAATTGGAACTTGTGTGTACAAAGATTCGTATTCGCTTTATTACTGCAACATACGACATTCGGTCGATTACACTTTTTCTGTGTGTTTATTGCCATCTCTCTGTTCAAGGTATTATTTGTGCATTTAATACATTAAATATGTTCGCATGCCGCGAAAGAAAAACAGCACCAAATATACCTGAAACATTCCACATTGCTTTGGACATCTGAATTTCGATTCGAGTCACTGGCAAAATGCAATGCTCGAATCTGGCATAATAGTCGTATTTTTAAATTAAAAGACTTTGAACATTTGGCGCACCGCGAGAGAGTTAATTGAGTCTTTGAAAAGCTGATTCCATAGTGAAAATAGAGTGCAGATGAGAATATCAGTATATACAATACATTAACATTGATGACAATTCGAATCGAGGCGATTATTCGTCGGTGTGCCTCCATGCGACTCATGTCAGAACTACCGGCGAACTGACAGCATCATGGCGAACGGTCATCAATAAGTTAACGTTTATGTCAGATCTGAATAGCGATCACAACTGACAGCGTCATACGCGTCATAACACACCGTAAAAATAAGTGTCAAACTGACATAGGCGATGGTGCCACTAATTTTTTCAGTGTGTTTTCACGCTGTCAGTTGTCGTTGTTATTCAGATCTGATAAAGTGTCTGACTGACTAACTGACTTTTTGATTTTGTATGAAAACCAATCAAAGTAACTATTATATTAATGCAATATTCACTAACATAACCGATATTGCAACTATTAGTGTAGTTAAACATTTCTTACTAAATTTAGTTAAATTGTATTATATATGTGCCAACAAATCAGATTGCATTATTATTTACTAATATATTCGACAATTCTCAAGTCATAATCAAATAAATTCAACTATTCAATTGGATGGGTGAGAATGAAAACCGACGTCTAACTATTGTGAAAATTAAAATGAGACTGGAAATTTGAATTTTTGAAGAATAAAAATGAGATCGTGAAAATTTTGAGGATACAAATGAGATCGAGAAACTTTTAAAATATGAATGTAGAAATGAGACCAGAATATTTTGAGAGCAAAAATGAGCCCGGAAAATTTGAAGATAAAAATGAGACAACCAGTGAAAAAAATTTGGGTCTCATTTTTATGCCAAATATTTTTCTGGTCTCATTTCAATTTTCATTTTTTTCTAGTCTCATTTTAATTCTCAGAATAATAAGAGGTTGGTTTTCTTTCTCACCCATTCAATTACGTAATTGAAAAACATTGAAATATTGGAATATTGAATGTATTTGAACAACACCTTTGAATTGAACAAATAATCCAGAATATCTTGATGTAAAAGTGCAAGTATGAATACGGTAAATGAATAATTTTGAAACACAGGAAATGTCTTAGTTTGTTTCGCTTTGCAGTTTGCAACAGTACTTTTATACACATTTTGTTGCTCCCTCGGTGCCCTAAAGCTTGAAAAAATGCGTTAGTAATATTTTTTTTTGTACTTACGTAAAAACATAATATTTTATCAATTATTTAAGTAACGTTTGTAAAGTTTCTTTTACTATAAATAAGGTTGAACCTTATTAAGTTAATAATGTTCAACCTAATTAATTAGTGAAAAAATTTCAATATATTTACCAATCAATAAAAACCAACGTTGCTAATCGTTAAATAAACATTTGCTATAACTAAAACAATATTTACTAATGTTAGTAAAAAAAAATTGTACGTAAAATTATACGTTACTAGTAGTATAGTGGACCACTATTATATTAATAAAATATCGGAAATGTAAACCTGTATAGCTGATACATGGCACCATAGCTGCAACCATGAATATCGTACAATTTAATAAATGTTCCAATTCTTGATACATATTTAATTGAACTCTCTAAATAAACTCGCAGGTAATAAATTAGTGCTCGAATTGAATGATTCTTTGAACAAAAATTATTGCAAAACGCGAGATATTATCGACGGTAGAAAGGCGATCAAGCAAATGCTCATCAAGATGGAGCAAAAACAAATGGAATTCTTATCGATATGGTTTGAATTCGAAACGTATTTATCGAATTTGAAGGTGACCACGACCCTTATCGATAACATAAGCATCGTAACGACATGGATTTTGGGCAAAGGTGAAGAGTTGATTAGCCATCAGCAAAACATCGGCACCGACTTGGAAACATCCGAAGCGCTACGCGATGCTCATGATGCGGTTGAAATGAAATGCTGCGATATTTACAGCTATTATGCTGAGCTTAAGTACAAAATCAGTTGTTTTATCAACGAAAAAGATGCGATTACCGCAATTTCAGTGGCTTACAAGGATTTGCTCGCTCAAAAGCAATTCATGGACTTTCTCTGTCGAAGTTTTGCAACTCGTTTGGAAAAACGTCGAACCATTTTGATTTCATGTGTTCGCTTTTTTCGATTTGTTACAACATATTTTGAACGCACAACTCATTGTTTCGCTGAGCATATTGTTGGAAATAAAATGATTAAATATGAATTGTGTGCGACAAAGCTTAAACAACTGTGCGAATCGAGGAATGAGCTGGAGCGAATTGTGGGTGAAGTGGAAAAGGAAGGAGAGAAATTGAGCGATCTCTTTTCCATGCCGGTGAAAGATGTACTTGGACGAGACACTGGGCTCGATTATAGCGATGAAATTGCAATGATACGAGATATTCTCAGTGAAACAATGAATCGACGGCGCATTTTCGTTGAGAGCGTAGATCTTCAAACATTGACATTTGAACAAATCATTCACATTTATTCATACGAACGGGACGCTTCAATGGCCAGCAAATGGATTGATGATTTGCTAGCAATCACAATAAAAACACATTCTTACGTCGGATGTAATATATTCGAAATCCAGAGGCAGAAACAAAGCTTACAGAAAATTCTAGAAACGGCCAAGGTAATTAATTGCATAAGCAAATGGACCCAATTTTATAGTTTATTCAAAATCATTTTTGTTGAATTAATTAAATCAATTAAATCAATTTTGTAGCTGAATTGAAAATTTTGATTTAATTTTGTCAATGTATTTTTAGAGAATCTTCGAATATGGAAATCAACTGTTGCAAGCCTCTTTGGCGTTACGAATATCTTGCAGACTGGATGAATCGGAAGTTCGTGAACGAATCAAAAATTTCCTTGAAACATGGAAAAGTTTGGATAACATAAGTCAAGAGCAAATGACACGATTAAGAGTTTCGACTGTGTTCTATCGCACAATGGAAGAACAGTGCCAGCAATTGAAAGAATTAAAAGAGACGATTGAAGCTGAATCTGAATCGGAAAATAAAGAGGAGAAATTTTTGCGATTAAGATTACATATTCTTAATCGAGAGCAATTAATCCTCGAAATCGGACGAATGTTTCGACTTGGAAAATTACTACGATCGCGTTTGAAAGAGCCGTTCGGCGCAGAAAAAGTTACAGGGTACATAAAATTATATACCTGTTCTTTGTCAATTTTTCATTTTCTTTTCCAAATTCTGTTCTAAAACTGTTCTCATTGCAATCATATCTTTCCCAACAGAAAAGTCGAAAATGAAAATGACTCAGCGGATCCGATGGTGCAGAGTATTGAGAGCAACATAATTGCAGCCAATGCAATAACTGAAAAACTGAATTTGGTTTCAAAAATAGCTGAATCACTGGATGATGTATTGAAAGAAACACAAACAATCTTGGAGCTTGATAGTGCTGGGACAAATTCATTGGAACGAAAAACAGATGGAAACACAAGTATCGACAGCCGGGGAAGCATTGATGTACGATCACACGAAACATTGACAAACTAAAAAAATTGATGAATCTGTTTTTCTTATTTAGGAACTAAATTCATTTGGGAAATCATCAACGGAAGATGAATCATTTGTGACCGCATCGGAATGCACATTAACTCCACATTCGCATTCATCATCATACGAAACAGCATCGGAAGGCGGTCTGATGTCGCCATGGTGGGCGAGCAGCGGAACAGACAAAAATTCATTTGAAACATGCAGCAGTTCCGATATGGATTCTGAAGTGCCATCAATGCAACTACTGTCAGGAGTGATTTCATCGGCGATCAACTCATTCTATGATTCAGAACACAGCTTCCAATCCCTATATAATTCCAGCGAAGACGTTGACGACGATTTAAGTGGTGACAGAAAAAATAAAAGCCTAGATCAAGGTCCGGATTTATCTGATGTCCTTATCAAAGCCACCAAAAACACCGTCAAAGGCTGTTTGTAATACAGAATTGAATTATGATAGTTCGAATCGATTCGCATATTATTCATTCGAACAGCATCATATTTTTTCATATATATCTTTTTGATTTGAATGTAAAGAGTTATTTGATTAAAGTTTGGAAGAAATAATAAATATAGAAACAATTGTTTCAACTTAGAATATGTAATCAACCTGAAATGGTCTAGTTTCACACAAATAGCTTGTTTTATTCTGCTATTTATTAAAAGTGTCTCCAAAAGTGTCTGATATGAGAGTGTTGAGAATGGTTTCGGGAGTCTCGCGCAGAGACAGCAGTTGGAAAACAGAATCCGGAATGAGACGATTCGGGAGGATTTAAACGTCGATTCGGTAGGAGAGGAAGCAAGAAAATCCAGACTGAGGTGGTTTGGTCATGTTAAACGCATGGGACAAGAGCAATTACCGAAACGGATTCTGTTCGCCGAAGCTGATGGCCCGAGAGGTAGGGGTAGACCACGTAGACGTTATTTAGATTCGGTTAAATTTGATTTGAATGCGAGGGGGTATGAATGGTTTGTTGAAACTCAAAACTTGGCTCTCGATCGGAGTTTGTGGAGAGGTATTGTTAGGGGTATAGAGGTATTTTGTTTCGTAAAACAGACCAGACGCCGAAAGGCAAAAATGGTATATAAATGTTTGTTGTTGTTGTTGTTGTTGTTGTTGTTGTTGTTGTTGTCTCCAAATTGATAAAAACATGTTCACCCAAATGTCGTTAGCATTTTGTAAAGCTAATTTCATCATGAAAGACAATTCATAAAATTTAAATCTCATGTGCCTTTTTGTGTCAATTGCTTGTGTTTTGGGCATAAAAATTCCAGTTGATGCGGAAACGATTCTAAAACCGGATTTGATTCGAAAAAAGATGCGATTAAATAGTGAAGTCTATACGGTATAAGTTCTCCCTTCATGATAAAACTTCTATTGAGCGAACAACTTTGAACAAAGCATCAAAACTCATGTAAAGTAGACAAATATTAGTCTTTCTTTGTATTGGAATTACTCGAAAAAGATGCTTTCGTTGTGTTTTACGTCGTCAAATATATGCGAATGAACATATGTCAAAAAGCAGCAAAATACCTGATGTTTGGATAATCGTGAAATAGCAACGCTCTCATCACATGCACATAAATAGATCGAGTTTTGGCAGCTGCTCAGCGCGAACTAGATTCTACGTATTCGCACAAATATCGGCATTTGGCCACACATTGGCTCAAGTCGGCTTATATCTTCGATACATGCTCGACTAGAAGTATTTGCAATACAAGTTATAAATGGCAACACAAGCACACAAGGTACATTCATACTGTTAGATTGGAGCTAAGCTAGTGTGCTGTGATCGATCGAGAAACAGGGAAAGAGAGAATGTAGATAATTGGAACAATATTGCTACATTCATGATCAGTGAGTCCGTAGTTGTTGTAATCAGCCTTGCATCATTCCATATGAATGTTGTGCACTGCTTTCTAATATGCATGATGCAAATGGGCTTCCATGTATGCAGAAAAAAAAGGAGAGAGAGAAAGAAAGACAGAGCAGTATTGCCAATATGAACACATGTTCGAAGCGAATCGTAAATGTTGAGCGTTCGCGTCTGTATACGTTTCACTTGAATGTAAGTGAACAACAACAATATCAGAGGCAAGAATAAAATAGGAGACGAGCAAAAACGTCAACAAACACACAGCGAAAGAAACAACTTCTTTCGGTTCGCGGCTTGAATCTCTGATACGCATCGAATATTTCTTATATTCGATTGAACTTCAGTCCTTTCTATCTCTTTGACCGAATCGAATATGTGGCGTATTTTGTGTTAGGCGTTGTGCTGTTGGCTGGTGGATAAAATTGTTTTGATCAGCCTGATCAATCGAATAGTGTGATCAAATGAAACCGAACAATTGAACATTGGCCAGTTAGAGTTAATCCCGTTCAATGTTTGTCCCCGGCTTGTTATCGTTTTCTATATATGTGTGATATGCGGTCAAACCAAAACTTAACATCGACACTGCAATAAATAAATAGTCCGCAAACAATTAACATATGAAAAAATTCACCCACTTATCTGTTTCACAATATATCTATCCATAACATCGTAGTAATAGAAAAAAGATTATCTGTTGCACCGCAGAGTGGAGGTGTTAGATAAAAATTCGAGGGAGGTTTCGATTGTTCATTGATAGATTTTATCTAGTGCGGTGGATTTGCGTGATTGAAAACAAGACATTTGTGAGTTCCAATTTCTTAAAAACAGAATACAGAGTTTCTACCGGTTTCTAGGTTTGGGAAATTCATATAATTCACCTGGCTTTTATCGGTGAAATACCGTAGACTGAAAAATATAGAATCGGAATTTAACCAAACGAATTGAGGGAGAACGAGTGCAGCGAATATATATTCTAAAAAAAACGACAGAATAAGAATGGATTCTCCAGCAAATTACAGTAGACATAATGCGATGAGCACCAGATGCGATCGCACTGCATCTGCATCAACATCACCTGTAATAAGCGGCGAAAGAGCGATCACGATCAGTACAATCGTCTTACAAAGTCATCCAATACAAATCGTTGTTGGGTTGTTGCAGGTAAAAATTAAAAATGTATTATCATATTTGTGCTTTCTTAGGTCGTTTGTGTGTATATGTTCATCTTCGCCTAATTTTTTGCTGCTTTGCTGAGAGCCAATAAATATCGCCTTATAATAAATTATCGACAGCTTACTATAAGTTGTCTTCAAATTTTAATGTGAATATTTGCTCGTTAGTATTTTCCCTTCTGCAATCGTTTGTTGAGCTTTTGCTGGCTGACTGGCTGTAAATTCTTCTCGTTTCATTTCTTGGCGTTCTTCTGCCCAGCAAAGATAGGTGGAGGATTGCATCATGCAAAAGTCGGGTGAATTTCACAAGGAAATTTTAATAACATTCAATTTAAGGCCGAATAGGACAGGAGAGATTGTGTGCAGCCTTACGGATGAATGTAAAACGATACTTGTGCCATAAAAATGCGCAAATCCTTTCACGGGACATATAAAATCGAATCAGCCTGTGTGTAATTAATTTCTTTCATATGTGTATTCTACCGAAGTATCGCATTAAATAACAGAAATCGGTTCTGATGTGTGTGTATACATTATTTGCTTTGTTAATTTTGATTTTTTGTTCGACGCTGGGAAAAAAATCTATTTTCGGCTGCTCGCCAGTATGCATCTTATGTTACCAATATACAAATACAAAATACGCCTACTTGAAACATTTTCATTTGGCATTTGAGATGATACAAATGAAAATCGCCGCTTCAGATATGCTGAAGTGAAATGAATTGAAAAACAGTAAAAAGAAAAAAAAATCATAGATTGACTGAATCTGTATAATTATTAATTTACTGATAGCAAAAAAGTAGTACCGTTCAATGCACAATGAAGAGAACGAATCCAATGAGATCAACATCATTTCTCGCGAGGCATCGAAACGGCTGTCGGCACCTTATATTTTCATTCATAAAATTCTTCAGAAAGGCTAATACAACTTATCACAACACACAATTTCATTAATCTTAAAAATATCAAATGCTATTGGGTCTCATTTGTCTCACATCCAAGCGGACCGTGCTTGTATGGGATTGGAGAGCTATTCGAGAGTATGTCAATTGACCGCGCCATCTTATTTTACATGGGTGAACTCAATTTAGATCCATTGTAATACGAACAAAATTTTTATTGACACAAATAATAAAAACAAATGAGTCATTGAAACGATTGAAATATCACATCAATACTACTGCCCAATAGATGGCGCTGGAGAGTAGATATGATTAAAATGTCTCAAATAGCACGGTCCCCTTGCTCACATCAGTTGTAGTGAGGAAAGACGTACACGCATTCAAATCGATTTTCTTCATTTTCTTTTAACCAGTCGTTTAATTCGATGCACTTATGATTTCCTTTGTCGAGTCATAAAAAATTTGAATTTTATGATTAGAAATAGCATTCGGGGAGAGAAGACTGCATGACATAAACTAAAAAAGCAAACATCGGCATTAAATGAAGATAGTCAACCATTTTTGCTACTCAACAAATTTTACAAAAAGAGGAACATGAAGTAAACATACGCACACACACACGAGAGCCAGTATGCATATTGTATACATTACAGAGAATTTTGCATTATATTAAAAATCACATATGCGCTAAGTGGGTGTTTTATTTGCATACCTTGAGATGCTTGGTTGTCGAATTGTTTGCTAAGCTCTGAGCAACAATCGCAGAAACTAAAATATGGCACTAGCGATTATAACCGTCGTCAAATTTGACATAATTGGACGCGTTCGAAACGAATGCTTAGTAGAATTTTCGCAAACTTTCATTGGAAATATAATCTAGTATTTGCTCAACCATTGCCTTGAAACTTATCACATGCAGAAATCCATACGCACCAATTGCTTCAAACGCATCATTGAAATAATATGAATTATGATCGAAGTGAAAGCAAAGGTTCAGACATTGATAAAACAGAAGTGTTTATTTATGAGCTATTAGTTGAGTTGAGATGCAGAATTTTCGGCGTCAGATTGCATTTTTATTTTTGATCATGTGCCGTTCGGTTGTCTCCAGAGTCAATTTGTTGATGTTTACTGGTGAAAGTATAAGCTGATGACAGCTCACGCTAAAACCGCACATTTTCTCAGCACGACTGCTGAGTGCAACTTTGCTCTGCTCTCTGGAGTCGATTCATTTAGATGCTGCCGGTATTCAGTGACATGGTCATTACGCCTAAATCCGAAAATGTATCTGATTTTGTCATTATCAGCTACAAGATCACGATGAACTTGGTTTTGAGTGCTATGAGCACACCAGCCATACGTTACGACATCATCATAGTCCATGATTGGATCAATGAGCGCGACTGCCATATCACGTTTGATATATATAATTGGGTGTTAAATGCTTCGAGTGACGTATGCGATTTAAGACGCCGTACACTCTTTGCAATTTACACTTGTCATGCTCTTGAAAATTAAAGTTTTCGTCAAAAATCACACCAAGATTCTTTATTGACTTGCACAATTCAAGTTTTTCATCACCTATTTTTACGTCATTGATCATATTGAAATTCAAACGACCCGTTTGATGCTTAGAACCAATAATCATTACTTTAGATTTTGATCCGTTTAACTTCATACAACGACGTTTTATAAAATCATTTAATTTTGCAAGATCGGAGTTCACTTTATCGATGCCATTATAAATTTGATCAAAATCGACTTCTAGGAGTGCTTGAGCATCATCCGCGAATAAATGGCCGGTCATGTGCTCAGGCACATTGAGCGTATCATTGAAATATAAGGAAAAGAAAGTTTGGCCGACATTACTACCTTGAAGAACTCCATTATTAATTGGAACGAAAATAAACTCTTGGTCACCGACTTTAACTTTTTGACTAATATTATTACTATAAATTGATTCGATTAATGAGAGAGCGTTTTTAGAAAAACCGTACGATTCACAAACTTTCAAAAGTGCATCATGTGGAACTGAGGCAAACGCGCTTTTTACATCAAGTGATACAAAAATTACTAATTTTTTACGATTCAACGAAGATCTAATACTCTCTGATATGTTCAAACGTGAGGTGATACAACTATGATTTCTTCGGGAACCAGATTGCCGTTCGTGAAGAATAGCATTTGATTCCAGATAGCCAGTGATCTGACTATTCAGGAGAATTGCAAAAATCTTAGGGATGAGATAATGCTGATTGGTCGGTATTCAGAAATGAGCTGGAGACTTGGGACTTAATTAAAAGGTTTAATTATGATTTTATTCCAATCAGCTGGATAAACGTTATGCGAAATGCAAAAATTGAAAATGAAAACAATATGCTGAGCGATTGAGAGAATGATTGCTTTAAGAAATTTAAGAAGAAAACCATCGAGACAGCATTGCTCTTGATTTGCGCAAAGGCAAAATTAAACTGCTCAATGGTTATTTCGTTAAACGAAAAAGTAGAATTGATATTATATTGATAGCTCTAGTCTTCATTTTTATCAGCACTGTGTTCGCAACGCAATTGAAATTAGTTTCTGGAAAAATGAACGGGATCAACTTGAGTTCACTTGATCACGCTTTGCACACTTGAGTTTCGCATAAAAACGGAACATTGCAATAAATCTCATAACTTGAGAAATTCACATCTTTTATTTTTCATTTGCATAAACCAATTGCTTGAGTGCGCTCGCGTACATACTGTAGCTTATCTTCATATGGTTACAACGAAATGAAGAAATAAGAACAATATTGTGCGTACAAGTATGAAGGTACGCCGTGCAAATTTAAATTTGGAAAATAAAGACTGATGTATTCAAAGTTATTTCTTGCGGTGAATGCGATCAAGTGTACACAGGCCAAACAAAGAGGTGCATTGAAATAAAATTATGCGTATAAACCAAGCGGACCGTGCTTATATTGAGAGCTATTCGAGAGTATGCCAATTGACCACGCCATCTTATTTTACATAGGTGAACTCAATTTAGATCCATTGTAATACGAACAAAAAATTTTATTGACACAAATAATGAAAACAAATGAGTCATTGAAACGATTGAAATATCACATCAATACTACTGCCCAATAGATGGCGCTGAAGAATAGATATCATTAAAATGTCTCAAATAGTACGGTCCCGTTGGCATAAACTGGACGCCTACAAGAGCAGCTACATGTATTTGAATAGACAAGTCGCAATGAACACAATGGAAGCACAGACCCGTTCACCGTTGATCAAATCGATTCGTTGGTTCAAAGTCAGAATTGTTCTGGTATTTATTGGTCTCCTCCTAATCGTTTTCTCGTCTCTTATAATGCTAACAGTCACAATTAACACCAAGCGACTATCGATTTTAGTATTGGATGTACTCGCTGAGGATGACGTTAAGTCGAAGTGCATCCGAAAATAATTTCAATTAATGTCAATTATTAAAACTGAATTTAAATTGAAATTAAAAAACGAAGTCAATAAGGTGACATAAGAAAAATAGTAGCATTATTTATTCAAAGTAGCTGTGCCTCTTCACTTTTGTACAGTTTTTTATGTGACTATTGAAAAAGGTCCTTTTGCAAAAACCACCATTGGGGCAGTTCGTTTCACGGCACTTCGCTTCAGAATTGAGTTGTAGTTTGCGCTTATCATTACAGTTCGTGTAATGTATTGCTTTTTCATTCACGACCAGAGCCGATATGATGTAGGCATTAGGCACCAAGAGATGGCGTTTACTACGGTAGGTGGTAGCAAACTATTCAAGTGTGCGCACCCAACTCCATATAATTCAAGATTTAAATATATTATATTTCCTTATTAAACATATGGACAATTGAATTTACTGGAATTATAATATTCTTTTATCTTTTATGCACCAAGCATCAATATTTGCTTTTAAATTGTATTTTCATCGAGAGACGGTCAATTCGAGCGGAACTTTGCAGCTCTATTGCAGTGAATGTCTCTTGATTTTCAATCGAAGTCGAAGTCGCCGCAAAATTAATAATTTTTTACAATTTCAGTCAGCCGATTTGATGTTATGTTTGGTTTTGACATTTGGATTACGTACGTGAACAATATGAATGATATTGGTACTTTGAAAATGAATTGTTGTTATTATATTTATACACTTAACTAAAAATACTGTCATTGGGTAATCGTAAATCGATGAAAATATGGATTTCATCGATTTTCGATTATATATTGGCCTTTTCATCGACCAAGATCTAATCGATTGGTCGATGAAAAGGCTAAATATATTTGAAAATCGATGAAATCCGTATTCTCATCGATTTTAGATTACCCAATGACAGTATCTTTCAGTTCAGTGTATATACAAACTATTGAGGATTTGTACAAAAAATTATATTAAAATTGAACTTAATTATTTCTTTTAAATGTTTAATAAGAAAAGATATTGAAAATCAAATGAAATTGGGTGCGCGCACCTGAAAAATTAGAACCCGCCTACCGAGCTCACAACGAAATTCAACTTTCACACATTCACTCACTCGCTAATTTATTTAATCTTCTATCTATCAAATTTTTACATGATCTCGCACAAAGGCCCTAAATATTTTCTTCAATTAAATCGCATTAAACTAAGCGATGAAATGTATGGAACCTCACATCCGAAGGTTTGTCTCATGTAATTTTTCTCATTACCATCATTCAATGGAAATAGACAACAATCAGGGTCATGAATATTCTTACCGATTCATATAAAGGGTGATTTTTTAGCTGGTTTCTTTTTGACGTTTAATTTTTTGACAGATGTCAAATTCCAACTGACGTCTGTCACAGTCAAAAATGCTCAGTATGCTTTGCAATTTCAAGATGGAAAGACTTACAAACGAGCAACGCTTGCGCCTCCAGCCACACAGCGGGTCCATCCATGGACGAACTGCGCCGTAAGTTCGGCGAACAGTTCATCTCTCGTTTCGGCCCCGTTCATTGGCCGGCCAGATCGTGCGATTTAACGCCCCTGGATTATTTTTTGTGGGGCTACGTTAAGTCTCTCGTCTATGCGGACAAGCCAGCAACGATTGCCGACTTGGAGGACAACATCGAACGCGTTATTGGCGATATGTTGGATTCCGGCCGATATGTTGGAGAGAGTGTGCCAAAATTGGACTTCCCGTATGGACCATTTGCGCCGTAGCCGCGGCCAACATTTGCATGAAATTATTTTCAAAAAGTAAATGGCAAGAACCAATTTATCGATTTCAATAAAGATTTGATTCACTTTTCGAAATTTTTTGCGTTTTTTTCGATTTTCAAAAAGAAACCACTTAAAAAATCACCCTTTATGAATATTATTCATAATATGGGGTCTAGATGAACGATTTGCCTGTTTTGCAATGCCTTAATTTGATTCTATTGAGCATATTATCTCCTTCACTTCTGCAAAATGTTTGTGCGCCCGTGACTGTAAGAACCACACTTCTTTGCATACGTACATCAGCAAGTAATTGAAAAACAATTTAGTTAAAGCGAAACATTTTCGTCAATCGCTTTGAAAAGAAAATGTGTATAGAAAAATTGGCGGAGAGAAAATCTATAAATAACAAGTAATATGCCACAGTTCGCCACATCGAACACCGAATTTTATGTGTAATTCGTTTTGTTTTCTCTTTTTTATTATTATATATTTATACTCTGGTTTTGCAATAGGATGATTTTGCATCTGATAAATGAGTCATAAACACAGGCAACTGACTATGAGCTTTCGATCTGTGCGATATCTAGTCCGTGCGAAAAACATCACATATCATCGTGATTTAGATTTACCGTAGCGAACTGAGCAAACCAACTCTATTATAGCCGGGACGACTACGATCAAATAATAAGATAACTTATTACTAATTATAGTTTCTGTAGGAATAATTATTTCTTATTCAATCTTTTTCACTGATAATAATAATAGACTGAGAGCCATAGAGCAAATCATTTCCTTATCGAATACCTAATATTTACTGCGACCTATGCAATTTAGGAAATAATGCGATTCAAAAAATACTTATAGTTTTCTTAAAAAAAATGTGTACAAAGGCAAAATCCGCAATGTTAAAAATTTCCCAAAAAACGATAATCGACGGAAAGAATTTGCCCGTATGAAATGTTAAATATATATTAATTTGATCCAAAACAATCTACATTTAAAATTTCCGCAACCAATTGTTTGTACAACTATCTATTTTTGTCAATTAAATATTTGTAGTCAGATATCAAAATCGAACAAACGTCAAAAATGACGTATCAAATCAATGTGCCAATGAGTGCGTTCAAAAAAGGTGATATCTGACTACAAATATTCAATTGACAAAAATAGATAGTTGTACAAACAACTGGTTGCGGAAATTTGAAATATAGATTGTTTTGGATCAAATTAATTTATATTCAACATTTCATACGGGCAAATTCTTTCCGTCGATTATCGTTTTTGAGAAATTTTTAACATTGCGGATTTTGCCTTTGTACACATTTTTTTTAAGAAATATATATATATCTGTTGAATCTCATTATTTCCTAAATTGCATAGGTCGCAGTAAATTTTAGGTATTCGATGAAGAGAATAATTTGTTCTATGGCTTTCAGTCTATAAGATATATGTAAATATTTATTCCAATCTTATTATTAATAGATTAGTCTGGAAGTTGGTGTCAGTGGGTCCTCAAGATCTATCAGAGCTGCTCCGGTTCTGGAAGTGGGTTTCAGTGGATTTACCGGGAACAGGTCTGCTCCATCCTGAAGATCCACTAAAACCCACTTCCAGAACTGGGAGCAGTTCTAATCGATCTTGAGGATTCACTAAAACCTTTCACTGGATAAGATTGAATTAGAAATAAAATCGAATTTTATTCAAAACTGTTGAGTAATAAGATTTGGAATAAATATTCCAAAATGACCCGGCTATAAACTGCATGTTGGTTTCTGTCACTTTAGACCAAGGCGGTGCAGCGATTTGACTACGTGTACTGACTACGCTATGCAAACTACATACCGTAGTCTACTACGTGTAACATTGATTTTGTATGGCGGTTCACTTGCCTGATTTTGACCAGTATTTGAATGAGTAATATTTATCACAATCTTATTATTGATCGATTCATCTAGAAGTGGGTTTTAATGGATCTGCAGGTTGGATCAGACCTGTTCCCAGAGGCGGTCTGATCAATTTTGAGAATGCTAAAACCCACTTCCAATAGAATATATTAATTTTAAGGACGGAATTGAAAAAAAAAACTGTCTGCAACCTTTTGCTCGACAGTGCCATCTGTTATTAAAGACTAAAAAGCATTTTTGGTAGCAGACTGTGGTTATAAATGGAAACAATTCTACACAAAATAGAAACAAAAAAGACGAGCAAAAAATGAATGCCTTTGAATAAAAGTACATCTTCATTCTGCGGCTAGTAAAAGCGAAGCTCAAAAAGAAATCTCATCGAAGCGGCACAAAATTGTATTTTTTTAAATGAAACATAAATATTACACCCATATTTTTAAGCCGGGATTACAACAATTTGCACCGCTTTCATGCAGTAACAAAAAAATTTTTCGCTTCAAAAAGCAAATGCGTCTGAATTTCGCTAATACGTGTAGAAAAATGAAGATGTATTTTTATTCTGTGCCATTAAATTAACGTACTCATTTATATTTTTATATATTACATTTTGGAAATATAACAATGATGTTTGTCATAATTCTCATTTCGTATCGTTTTTCTTGTAAATTTGTTTCCTTCTCGATAGAGTACAAATAATTTGCACGTTAAGATCGCCGAAATCCAACCAAAATTATTGTTTTTGGGCGCGGACATCGAAGGGACCATTGAGCTGCAACAAGAACATGAAATTGTTTACCGCAAATTACAAAGTCAAAATACGCCAATCGATGAATTTACTGCCAAAGCCGAGAAATTACTGGCCGAGAAAAAGGCAAATCCAAAATTGCTCGATGCAATGGGACAATCATTGATTATTGCGTGGAAAGATCTAATGGACATTTTCGAACAACGACGCTATGTTCTGAGCGTGAACGCAAATTTCCATGAGAAATTTGGAATTTGCCTTGGTAAAATGTCTTCATTGGAGGTTGCGTGCCGCGACACGATACTACCAAATAAAATTGAAGCGATACAAGAATTTTTAAGCAAATTCAAGCAACTTCGCATTGATGTGCTTGCATCGGTAATGGTAACATTGAAAGAAGGCAACGAATTAATGGCCGCACTGCGTGAAACAGCCATGGGTGGCCAGTGCGACACGAAGCCCGACAGCATTAAAGTTGAAATTAAGAAATCACTGGCACAAGTTGAACTTTGGCTCGAAAAATTGCATGATCGACGCAATGAATTGGAACAAGCTTGGCAAACGAGAAAGACTCAATTAGAGCAATGCTTAGCGTTTTCAATGCTGCAACGCGACATCAACGAATTACAACAACAATTGAAGCGTCTAAAAGAGATTTACGGCAATCGAAACCATCAATTAGATTCCGAACTGAATGCCGGTAATGCACATGACGCGGTAGTTGGATGGAAGAACGATGCGATCGTGTTACGTGATCGTGCATTGAGAATTACCAGATCAACTGAAAAACTGTCAAGTACCTGTACCTTCGATAAAAATAGCAACAATACAGCGTACATGTTTCTCAATGAATGCACTGAATTGGTTGAAGAGTTGGATAATTATGAAGAATTGCTAACGAAAATTGGAGTGTTCTTTGAAAAGGCCCACAAAACACTGGCATCTCTGCGTCAATTGGAAACTGAAACCGACAAGATGCTGGAAAAGTACACTCTGACACACTTGATGAATGATGCAGCTGCACTTGTTGAAGAACCATTACGAATCGGTTATGCTCTATTAGGTCGAATTGGACGATCAAATCCGGAAGCGTTTGACATTGAAAAAACAGTGGTTGAAATTGAAAATCGCCGGATATATTTAGAAGAGTTTTACTCACAACACAATCTGCAATATTTGAAAATCACAGAGATTTTGAATGAATTCTACGGATGCTGTAGCAGTATATCCACTTGGCTAGTGTCTGTTAATAAAGAATTTCTCATTTCGAATAATTCAATGGGCGAATCATTGCAAGAAGGCAAACTGTTTCTACAGCTACACCATCAAATGTTATCTGATTTGGTGATTAAAGGGACTGAAATTAATAAATTGCTTGAAAATGCAAGCCAAATCCTTGAAACAGTTGAAAAAGGCGATTGTGATGGAGTGGACAAGCGTGTTCGATCGCTACGCGATTCATGGGACGTAATAAAAACAATTGTGGAAAATCGCGTCGATTTATCGGGCAATTTCATTAAATTCCTGCAATTAGCCGAAAGGCTGGCCGAAATGTTCAAATGTGTTGAACAAATTCTGCAGTCATCACCCGACGAATCTAAGCTAAGTCAAATGGATGAATTATGGGCAAAAATCTGTTTAGCATACGCCCAATTGAAAAACGATGGACGCAGTTTTGTTGAACATATTTCAATGGTAAGTATAAACGTTTTCTAAAAATATACCCACTACTCAATATGATCATGTTTTCTCGCTCTCATGAAACGCCGCACAAAAGCAAGAGGAATTGAAATTAACGCATTTGAGCGATGCCGTAAAAATAGCCCAAAAGAGCACCTTCGAAACGACGGTCTCCAAATTAGTTGAAGTGAGGCAAATCTATTGCATTCTCGTCACAATTATAATAGAAAGTTTTTCGAAATGCAGTTTTTGTGTTGGCATCGTCGTCGATGAATTTCATTTCTCTTTCTCGCTTCTTTGCCACGAGACACTCTTTCACTACCACTAAAATAGGAGAAATGTGAAACTCGCCGCAAATCGCCAGATGTGAAGAAGATTTAACGATTGAACCCGGCAAAAATTGTTGGTTCAGGCCATTAACCAGAATAGATCAAATATAAATGCTCAGAAAGTAAAGAGCTTATACGAAAGACTTTGTGTCTGTTGGCTTGCTACCGAATGCGCGCATTTTTTCTCCAGAATGAGAACTGTGCGCGATACGCAAGTTTCAGTCAAACTAATGTCTATTTATGTAATGTAATAGGTTGTCGACGACACTCTTGAAAGGCAAACGACTCGTAATTGCGTTGAACAGATTTTGACGGATTTCAGTTTGCGACAACACGGTATCACTGAGAGTTGGGAAAATTGGACCACAATTATTAGGGAAAAGCGTGGAATAGAGCAAACTCTTCAACAAATTATGTCCAAAAACGAAATGGTAAGTGTGTGTGTGTGTTTGGGAGTCGAGTAGAAAAGTTAGAAATCAGAATAAAAACTGAAACATTTGTGATCAAATATTTGAAATGATTTTCGTCAATATATTGTATTCCGAGCTCATTTTTTTACTTTATTTTCGTTTCTTTTTTGCCAGTCACTGATTTCCGCATCGAAACTAGATGCACAGCTTTACCCAATTTTGATAAAACAGATCAATGACTTGAGCTTACTCAAAGCTTTTTTACACGATAAACTGCATTCAGTTTTAGCCGATATAGAGAAAGCACAGATTGAAATAACACATCATATTCAAACAACTGCCGCATTACAGCCGAAAGATGACAACACTATTGACAAAGTGACACAGGTTCTACGCAATCTCAATGCAATAGTCAGTAAATTAACTGCAATCAAAGGTGATTTCCACACGTTAATCAATGAGATTGTGGATTTCATTGACAGTCTAATAACAATGGAAAATTCAATTGAGTTGTATTTTATACATGCATCAATGGCGACCACAAATTTGAAGAGCATCGATACCAAAATTGCCGAAAACGATCAATTTATAAATAAAATTCAGAAGGAATTGCACATTTTGCACGATCAAAGAGATAGACTTATCGAAAAGATAACAAATCAGGAGCCCTCCGAAGCCCAAGATCATGATATAAATGTGGTAAAATCACTGCTGGACAATTTATGCGAGAATTTCGCTACGAAGAGTTCAGCGTTCATCAATCGACTCAAAAGTGAAGGAGATGTCGAACGATTCAAACACGATTTCAAATTGATTTTTAACGACATTGATCGACTAAAGGACCAACTCAATAACTTGCAAGAGCAGCTGAAAGAGACTTCAATGACTTCAAAAACGAAAAACTTGACTTACGAAAGCTATGAACAAAAGATTCAGGTAAGAATAAAAATGACGAAAGTATTTTTTTGTTTTCATGAGAACTGAAAGAAGAAATTCACCCAGGCGGTGGCCGAGCGGTAAGCGTACTGCGCTTATTTGTGCCACAGTCATGGGGACGTAGGTTCGAATCTCAGTGATGCGAAATGATTTTATTTCAAATTGCATTGATTCGAAACTATGGCGTTCTTCGGAGGGTACGTTAAGCCGTCGGTCCCGTACAACAAAAAGACCGCTGTATGCATGAGTATAGGTCAGTATGGTCCTGCAAGCCTCTCACCATTGGCCACTCGTAAATCAAGCAAAATCTTGCTTGATTTAAAGACTGTTACACTCAAAAGTGTAAATTCGCTGTAAGAAGAAAAATGACATTGAATTCGCAAGCGTGAACAAAGCTAGGGAGAAATACTGAATTGAATAATTCGATTGTTCGTAAATAAAAATGTATAAAAGATTCTCCGAAAATTTGTGTGATTTGCATGGCGCAGTCTCCGTATTTTCGTATTTCTGAAGAAATAATTCCTTTTCTTGAGAATATAATTTCTAAGAATTGTTACAATAAATTTGGAATTTTAAAGGAGAGCTCTCATAAAAGCAGGATCGTCTAGCTGTAGCAACTAAAAATATAAAAAATCCTATTCCGATAAAATCTGTGAGCATCTACATGTAATTGGCATGTTAACTGGCACTGAATTGCTCGTGGGTAGTTAGCTGAAAAAATCTCAGACATACGATTTTTTCAGATTTCATCGAAATACGATTTTTTATATTCTTAAATGTAGCACGTGGCGCATCTACATGTAGATGTGGCGCGATCTACTTATGTTAAATGTTTATTTAACATAAGCGTTAATATAAGTAGTTCGCGCTACATTTCAAATGGACTGTACATGTATTCGCGTCAAGTTATATTCTTTTATGGTGCACATACAATTTGTGCAGTCATTGTGGATGTAGCGCGGAGAGCATCTACATGTAAGTGCCATGTAAACTGGCGCCGATTTGTTCGCGGGTATTTCTATTTGTATAAATTATATCCTGATGTTGAGACTCTATCAAACTCTAACAATTATTTTCTCAGAAATTATCTCCTCTGGAATTATTTTCTCGCGAATAGGAGGACTGCGCCGAATTGCATTGGAATTGTATATTCTACATGGATTTGAAAGTTCTGTCAGATGATATTCCACAAAATAAACAAATCCTTTCAAATCCGTTCGCAAAAAGCAAATCACACAGATCATTGTGAATCACGCCCTATTCTGTATATTGATAAAGCAGGCAGACCTCAAACGGACTGTCATACAACCATTTGTTTTACACACACATAACCTACAAACATTTGACAGATGATATTTCTCATCTGTGTGGCATAAGCCAGAAACAAAAATCATCTAGTTTATATGGTATAAGACGATTTTTCGTTATTGGCTTGTACCACTACAGATGAAAAATCATATGAACTCAAATTTAGGATGAAATGTCATCTGTACAAAATATTTTGGTTACGTGTATGTACTAGTCATTAAACTTACTTCTGTTCGTGTCTACAATTTTAAACACTGATAAGTGCAAATGATAAGAGATCAAAACAAGAGCCGTTCAGTATGAAGTAAGGAAATAGACGAAACAAATATTCGATATTGCAGATCAATATAAGTTCGCAGGATCATAGATAGCTATTTGTGATGTTTTGTATTGCTCGATTATACGCAAGTTAATTTAAATATGAATATATACTGAAATAAAATATCAGTAAATCAAATGTCAAACTATTCTTCAAAGTGACAAATCCAACAATAGTATAAAATTTGAACCGCTGAGAATAACACTCAAACTTTATACGATTGTAAGTTGAAAGAGAAACATAACAAAAAAGTCAAAAAGAAAACATCTGCCTATGTAATTTGTATACAATTTTTTGGATTTTTGACTCAAATATTTTATTGTTCCTCTTTTATCTTACAATCATTTTGTCATGACCGTATTTGTGGTTACAATGTCTGAAATTGCAGACCCACTGACCACAGACATTAACGACAGATGCCATAACAGACGCATGCCTATGAAGTATTAGATTTTTGACAAGTATTTGAATATTGGTTCAAGATTATTTAAGATTTAAAAAAATGCATTATTTCCCCTAGGAACAAAGCGAACCATTTCAAAATAAAAATAACTATAACTATTCGATCAAGCAATCATTTTAATTTTCTCTGTATATTTGATCTCACGCAGATTTTGGATCAACGTATTGATAAATTCATCAACACATCGGAAAATATTTGCAACAACAATAGCAATGAAAAACCATTCATCGAGAACTCAATAAGTAAATTGAAACGATATTCGAACGACTTGAAGCGGCATGCCAACTGTTTGGGGCTAACTATTGCAAATACTAAGCAATATTTCTCTGTTAACGAACAAGTAAGCGATTTTTTAATATTCCTTTTCTGCAATAAGTTTACAACCGCTTCTGTAAATAACCACTGTTTTTATCTTTCTTTTCTTATGGTTTTTTTTATACAAATATATACAGATCGATCGGCTTTATCGAGAGCATAGAGAATATCTGCAAAATATCATCAATCAAATGACATTTGCTAAGAATGCGAACGAAACGAATGATTTAACTAACAAAATTGATCGCTACATTTCAGATCATGAATCGCGGCAATTGGAGCTGCTGAAAGATTTGGCAATTTGCTCGAAAAACGTCTACGGTTATGATAAAACTATTGAATTATACAGTGAAAACATTGAACTGTTCCAATCGTTTTTCTCAATTAAAAATCAACTGAATTCATTGGGCGAACATTTGGCTGAGGAAGAAAAAGCAGAAGCGGCCGCTGGAAAGTTACAACTGAAACAAGAAAATGAGCAACAACAGAAACAAGCTCAACAAGCACAATTACAAGCAGACGTTCGAACACGATCAGAAGTACAGACAGGTGTTGAGGCACAGACCAAGGTAGAAGGTCTGGAGACTCAGACTAAGGTAGAGGCACAAGCTGGAATAGAGGTACAGATTGAAGAAGAAGCACTGAAACTGGCACAGACACAGCAAACGCAGCAAGTACAGCAGTTAGCACAACATGCGAAGTTACCACAACAAGCACCAGAAATACAACAGGCACAGTCGCAACCTCGTTATATTGCCATCGAATCAATCGATTTCTCGCAATCACAGCCCCTGCAATACGTGCAGCGTCAAGAAGTGATGGACACCCAAATCACTGAAACTCACCAAATGTTTTCTCCCGAACAACCACCGCGTTTCAGCCGGATTTTGAATGACGTAACGGTACAAGAGGGTGAAAAATATCAATTTATCTGTGAATTAGAAAGCCTTCAACCAGTCGTTCAAATTGAATGGTTCAAAGACGGCATCCCGATTACAAGCTTTCCGCATTATGTCGCACGCAATGAAAACGGTCTCTGTACACTTTCCATCGAAGAAAAATTTACAGAAGATTCAGCCATATTCACTTGTCGCGCCACAAATCACCTGGGAACTGCCGAAACAGCCGCCCGGCTTTACATTCAACACAACAAACAAAATGAAAAGATGTTCCCACCGAATTTCATAAGCCCGCTGACGAATTTCAAAACAGCGGCTAGTTCATCCATGCTTTGGAAATGCTTTGTCGAGGGAAATCCATTGCCGACAATTCAATGGTTCCGAAATGACGTATGCATCGATTTATCACCGCGCTATAATATCTCATATAATAATGGCGAAGCAATTTTACGCTTGGATGATTTAACTGTTGACGATGCAGGCGTATTTACATGTATCGCTAAAAATATCCTGGGCATTGATCAGTGTTCAGCTTCGCTCAGTATAATTGTTGCTGCGCCACAATCGATTGATCCAAACGGTTGGTTCAAGTTTACATATAAAGCTGATGCATGTTCATGTCGCTTCGTGTATACAGTGACACGATGCGATTTATTTTACAGAGCTGTTTCATTTGCGGTTTTGGCAAATATCAAATGAAATCGCTTTGATTAATTTCCCGTTTTTATTTCATTTTTTCATTTGTTTTCATTCAAAATCTGGGTTGAAATCTCATTTATATTGCCGAATCGCAATCCCAAGGCTAGTAGTGGCTGCTGAAAGCATTAGCTGCTCAGCTATAGCTGACCAATCGCTAGCAATGTGTTTCTTATAAAATACATAGCGGCATCATTTTTCATTGAGTTGTTCGAAATAAATTTCTAATCATGGCTCACCAGCAGCCTTTACTAGCTCAGTAAAGCCAGATCGGTGAATAGAATTTAAATAAACGAAAAATTATGTATTTTTTATTTATTAACTTGGATATTTATGTTTAGGAATAGCTGAAAGCGGAAAACTTGTACAATCGCATCAGAAAAAAATGTATCATATTAGGCCCGCATTCAAAACGCCATTGATAGATTGTGCAGCTTCCGCCGGCCAGCCAATTGAATTGGAGTGTGAACTGATCGGTGATCCAAAACCGGATATCGTCTGGAGACACAACGGCAGGATTTCGATTGGTGATCGCATCAAAGTAAGTTATTCGTTTCTATAGCAAGTCCAGCAAGCCATTCTCATTGCATTCAGCTGATATTGCGATCGAGTAGGAAAATAAATTTTCGCAATTCTCGTGTGTTTCAGAGCATACTTTCCAAGTTTATTTTAAGAATAATTCTGTGTGCTTGGTGCGTAAAAATCAAAGATAATTGCTGCAAAGTTTATGAGCTGTCGCGTCATCTCCATTTCAATTTGGCATATTCTCATTGCCCCGTTTCTCCTCACTCTCTATTTTTCGCTGGGATTGTGTGTTAACCTCTCTTGAATCACTTGGTGGAATATGACGCTGATCCATTTTCATTTAAACAAAACGAAGCTAAAAACATAGACGAGTAACAACGCCATAGAGCAGAAAACTAATCCTAACGAAATATAAATTTCAATATGTTTTAGTAGCTTTGACTGAACGATGTACATGTTAAAGACTTTTTTGTTTATTTCTGTATATTTTTTGGGAAATAATATACACAAATAATTTAGGGCGATGAGACGATTGCTTTTCTTTATTGCCATGTGAGTGGCGTTCACTCTTTCAGTGCACTAAGCGATGAGGAGAGAAAAGGCGCAGAAACTGTTTTAAAAATCCTCCATAAAAATCTACTGTTCATTTATTTTTTGTCGACAGTTGCAGCACGACCACGATCGAGTCAAGTTGTACATAAGCGAAGCTCAACCGTCAGACGCTGGGACATTTACATTGTGTGCAAAAAATATAGCTGGGATTGCGTATTCTTCTTGCGACGTCGCAATAAAATTAGATATGACCGTGGATACTGAAACGATTAAACCAACCGTGCTGTTGCCCTTGACGGATGTGCATGCAATTGAGGGTAAGTCAGTGCAGCTGCAATGTGAAATTAGTGGAACACCGGAGCCGGAAGTGATTTGGTATCACGAAAATAATCCGATAAAAGAATCAGCCGATGTGCAACTGTTTTTCCGCGGCGATCGCTGTTCATTGTTCATTCAGGAAGCTGTTCTCGAAGATATGGGCGAATATAAAGTGATTGCCCTGAATTCGGCTGGCGAAGCTTCCAGCACGTGCAATCTCATAATAACATCTCTCAGTGATCCAGCCAAACGCAAAACAGCCACAGTTAATAGCACAGTAGATGGATTTGCGCCTCGTTTTGAGAAACTACTTAGTGATATTTTGGCAAATGAAGGTGAAACGATTGAATTGGATTGTGTTGTGGTGGGTGAACCGAAGCCAACAACCAAATGGTTTTTGAGCAACAATACTCTATGCGAAAATGATCACCTCCAATTTGACTACAATGCCAAAGATGGCAAAGCAAAATTGATTTTGAAAAACGTTTCAAGTGACGACAAAGGGGTATACACGGTGCAAGCGACAAACACTCTTGGCGATGCCAAATGTTTTTCACATTTAATTGTCAAGTCAGTAAATGATAATTTGTCCGATAAACAAGTTGAAAATGATGGGTCACATCATTTTCTAGCGTTCAAAGAGCTGTTGAGCGATAAAAGTGCTTGCGTTGGTGATTCGGTAAAATTTGAGTGCATTGTAGTGGGCAAACCAACGCCAAAAGTTCGTTGGTTTTTCAACGATCGATCCGTTCAAGGTAAAAACTTCCTAACATCAACAAGCGGTGATAGACAAGTTTTGACGATCCCAACGTTAAGCCAAGAGACAGTCGGAAAGATTTCGGTCACAGCAGAAAATGATTTCCATCGAGAATCATGCTCGGCCTATATCAATCTAATGCCTGACATTGCGTCACAATCATCGCAACGAACCGAACTCTACACAGAGGAATATGATACAAGAAGTTCTAATGTAACCATTAAGAAACAATCAGCAGTATCAACGCATACATCACAAACAACGTCGTATCATAGTGCACCTCAATTGATGTCATCATCAGGTGGTCCGAGTGAAAATCTAGTCAATTTTGGATCAAACGAAATAACTGAACTGAAGAAAAGCACAGCAACACAACGGAAATTCGTCAAATCAACGGAAAATCAATTCCCCAAGTCAATTCGAAAAGAGTCGGCACCACGATTCATTTCACCGTTCATCGGAAAGATTATTGAACAGAATACAAACATAACATTAGAAGCAGTTATCGATGGTCATCCGACACCGGAGATTGAATTGAGCAAAAATGGCGCACCACTGCATGAAAAACCAAACTTAAAAATTTCTAGGAATAACAGTCGCGTTACAATCACATTTCAGAATATAACTAGCGCTGATGCTGGCCGATATTCTTGCAGTGCAACTAATTCCATTGGTACCGCTGAAAGCACCGCTGATATTGTAGTAAAGAGTAAGTTCCGAGAATAATGGTCATGCTCTTTTACTTGATCTAATGAAAAACCAATTTATTGTACTAGAATCGGTCTTCCCGCCCGTATTTGGACATAGGCTGCAAGCGAAGGTGGCGAAAAGTGGTGAACGTGTTTTGATGGATATCGAAGTTTCCGGTATACCCGAACCATCTGTAACTTGGTATAAAGATGATAAACCATTACATGAAGCTAATATTTCGATGTATAAAATTAAGTCTAGCGGAAATTCTCATACTCTCATTATTGAAAAGGGTGAGACAGTATAAAAAAATCATATCAATATAAAAATGAATCTTATTCCAATTGTTTTAATAACTTTCTATCTCTATACAGTGTGCGAGCAGGACGCTGGAAAATATATGGTCAAGGCGATAAATGATGCGGGTGAAACGCAAAGCATTGCCGATTTCATCATATTGGAGCCGACACCTGACCGCATAATTGATATTGTGAAAACAGCTGCAAATGAAAATATTATTGGACAAAAGGTTCGTATTTTTTAATATCATTCTCGGTAAATGAAACCATATTTGGAAATGATCTCCAAACAAATTGTGTGTGTCTACAAATATCGTATTCTGAAAGTTTATTATATTTCCCGCATTGAACGAACAAAACATATACAATAAAAATACATACACACAAAGGCATCGTCCGGTGAGTCAAAATTGCCTAATATGTTATCCAATTCATATCATTCCTCACAAAATGAGACCGTTGCCAAATCCGATATGCATGGATCCAGCGAGCAAATCATTCACACAGAAACATGTCGAATAACTGAAACAACATTACGTATGGAACATAAATCACCACATCCCGATGTTGAACTAAATCCATCACCTAGATCATTTGAATATCGTGAAAGAATTAATATTGAAACCCAACCAATAACTGAAGTTATTTCAATGGCAGTAGCATCACCACCACCACAACAAGAACAAAAAAAACAGGGTCACACTGAAAATGCTCACTTGGTTGCCACTAAAACATTTGAAAACATTAAATACACCTCATTTGACACAGCAACATCAAAATCACCACCACAAAACCTCAATTACGGAAATTATGCTGGAATTGTCAGGCCAAAACCAATTTTTGAGCAAGAATCACTTTGTGAGCAAAGGCCAATTTTCGAAACGCGATCAATCTTGGACACTCAACCACATTTCAGTGTTTCAGACCGCGTAAAAACATTGGAGAAGACCAATGGAGAGCAAAATATAAACACATGCAAACCGATTTGGGATTCCATACCTGAGTCACCAATTGCTCACTTCAACTTTGAAAAGCAAAGTCACCGAGCAATTTCAACACCTCCGTGTCAAGTCAATGGAACTGTTACACCGAATCCGGTCGGCGAAACTATCGAATTGATTTCGAGTAGAATGCATGATTTTGAACAAAGTAATTGGTCAAAGGATTACGAATTGAAGGCTCCAGCTTTGGTTAAACATGTGATGCCAGTCACAAAACCATACATAAATGGATATAAATCAGGCGATGAAACTAAATTCAATCAATTAAATTTGGAGCCCGGTGAACCCCCTGAGCTATGCTACGCTCCACGAATGGCTGCCGAACGCAAACCATCACTTGTCGAAAAGATCGAAAAAAGTTTGGAAAGAGATTTAGAACGGGATCAATTGAAAGTACTACCATACTCGGTTAGAGCTATGGCACCATCACCACAGACCGATACAACGAAAGTATTTGAATCGACCCAACAGAGTTTCATGAAGCAAAGTCGACAGCCCGAAACCAACGGAAAAATCAAAGATTTTAATCACATCAAAAACATATTTTATGAACACAACAAACCTTTACAAAGGAAAACTTACGAACAAGTACCTCAACCAACAAAAGCTCCTGAAAAGGTTCGAACTATCTGTTTTCGTTTGCAGACTATAAATTTGCTGAGTGTCCATTAACCGAAACCGAATCCGTTCCAAGTTATTTACCATTCCTGAAATTCCTCTCATCTTTGCTTGGCACAAATATTGTTTGATTTTTCTTTAAAAGCAATGCAAAATAAACAGTTTAATTATGTGACGCTTATCTAACTATTGCTAGTTCTTATAGACCCAGAGCCATCAAACAAACTACTTATTTCCTTGTAAGGCAGATTTTCGAAAAATTATCATTGTCCTAACGTGTTCTATCCGAAACATAACACTTTTTTCATTGTAATTGGGCGGATCACTTTATTCGCGGTTTTATTCGCGCGACGCGGAAAACTATACTATTTCGCACCAATACGGCAGATTTTAGTGTTAAATTCTTTGTTGTGACCCAGCTGGCCTAGAAATTAAAAAATCTTCCAAAATAAGTGAGCAGTTTGTTTAAAAAAGACAAAAAATTCTCATGCTCAAAATTTACATTGGTGGAATTGACAGATACTAATAGCAAAGTACGTAAGTTGTTTTGTTTTGAATGAATCGCCTATTTTTATCGAAATATTTTAAATTCTCTATTCTAATTGAAAAATTTAGGTTCTTTTTTAAAATATGTTTTATATCATCGCCTGTGATGTCATTCTTTTTACTCTGTTTCACGGCTTTTTTCGACGTGTTGACTTCTGCAAAATTTAAATATTATTCTGTGAAAATTATATTATATTTACTTATAATTCAATTGTTATTACATACCTTTATCCATCACGGCTGAATTTCTTTTCAAAAAAAACCAATTATCAGATATACTTTTTATCATTCAGTTCCAATTGAGTTTTGAATTATAATTCAGTTGAATGTATAGTAGCTGTCATTATATTCAACTAATTTCTAATTCCAATTCAAACGACGGATGCGTTCAACAATTTTATAACAAATCATTTATAATATTATGATAAAAATAAATACTTTTGAGATAATTTTCACTAGATTTTAGTAGATTATTTGCTAAAGTTTCATTTTGATTTAATTAGAATAGAAGATTTATAGAATAAAGTGATCCGCCCAATTACAATGGAAAAAGTGTTATGTTTCGGACAGGACACGTTAGGACAATGATAATTTTTCGAAAATCTGCCGTATACAAGGAAATAAGTAATTTGTTTGATGGCCCTAGGTCTATTAGACATGATTTTACCATAATTTATTCGCGATTAGCTATGAGTTGCACGTAAAACAATTGTCGTTTGAAAAATTGATTTGACATCTACGTTTATTCTTTATTAACATGCTTATTGTTATTTTACAGAATCAATTCAATTCGTCAATTTTGTTGAACCAATCATGTAACACGGAAGACAACAAAACGATGGCCGAATATAACAGAAGTGAAAGCATCCGAATCCATCCAATTTGGCGTCCAGTTTATGTGTCGGATAAAGATACGCTACAATATCGATCGATCAAACCAATCGTAACAGCAGCAGCTGGAAGCTCATCAGCCATTTCCATCCACCCATCTCCAGTACCACCATGCGAATTCGAAAAACCCCAATGTTTCACATCAAACAACGAGCAATTGAGCACAATTACTCGTGATTTTCAAGTTATAAAACCAAAACCAGTTTCAGCTCGACCATCACAGCAATCGGAACCAATTACAAAACGTTCAGACGGTTCGACACGATTTTATACAGCAACTGCCGGACCACCGTACCATAATCAAAAGCATGTTGCGTCCAAAATGAGTAGTCATATGGGAATATGTGAGCAAACCGAAAGCAGTCATCGGATTGTGAATATGTCACGAAAGGTAATATCATTCGATCAGCGGCAGCAGCACCATTCGCAAAATGCATTTGTTGAATCACTTGAACCGCTGACATTTACTGTTTCACCAACACCAAGTTTATCATGGCAAAAATTGAAACCGCCACCAACTCCAACGAAATTCATACCAGGCGAATTCCGTGAAAGTGACTATGACAGCGAAATTGAATCGATGAAAATACGGCCGTTGTGGACGCCAAATCCGAGCGAATCCGAACGTCATTATCGTCATGTTTCACCGCCAACATCCAGTCGATCAGCTAGCGCATCGAAACATCAATTCGAACGCATTATGACGCCAATGGATTTTGATGTAATTCCAGTCGAAATGCCTAGTCAAATCCAACGTTTACCAGCCCATTTCAAAACGCAAACTTTGGACAGATTCCGATCGAAAAAGAAGTCCAGCTCACATTTTGCCACATCCGCTCAAGACGATATAAATATTATACATTCAACTCCGAAATATAGTTGTATTCGATCACCAGCTCAATCATACCATGAAGAGTCCGGAGCCTCTCAATATGGTGAGTATCTAGTTTTTAACAAAACTCCATTTAAGTGGGAGAAAATATTGCATGGATTTTACCTCATTAAAACAATATCGATTCCAATGACATTCGGTTTTTCAACACTCAACAAATCTCATGGAGAAATCTAAACAGCGATCCATCAATTCTGTCATTTTTGTGATCCAACTGTACTTTTAATAAGTTTTAGTTTCTATTGACATTCGAATAAACTCACCCATTCACTATTGATCCTATTGTCATCTCAGGTACAAAGTGTGTTGATATCGACACCGGTCTCATTTACTTTAAATACGATTTCGGCTATGAATTTGGCATCCTTTTTCCGGGCGAAGGTAGAAATTATGTGGCTGGTAGCAATAAATGCTCCACCCCAATATCAAAATATTTTTTGCATAATTCGGCTGGAGCCATCGATATTCCCGTTTCACACGGAAAAACTATCGAACAAAAACAACAAAATCAAAACGACGTCTATGGCTTTATGCAAATAAAGAATCGAAATAAATTGGCTGGCCACCGTAGTCAGCCGATGATTTCGTTTCATAAAGACGAACTTCAAAATGGTTCATCGAGGATTAAACAGTATTCTCCGCGCAAAGGTGTTTTTATGATTTGATAAATTTTTGCGTCTATGCAAGTTAGCTCTTGTTAGGCGAATCTATAAGACATTTTGTTGTTTTTAATGTAATGTTTTAAATGTAATGTTGGTTGCACATCATGCGGTTGCAAAAGTTGCTTCGAATGTGGTATATTTTAGGGATTTTTTTTAGTAAAACACAGAATTAAGACATTTCGAAATTATTCGCCAGATATGCGCAATTACCCAGAGCATGCAAGATTTTTTTTTGTGAAGATTTTTTTTCTGTTATCGTAAATTTTTTTCTTTTATCGTAAACATGCACAATTGGTAAACTCGCACAGAGAATTTTTTTCGATGAAGAGCTACAGAAAACCCTTTAGAAAAACCTATAGAATTTATTACATGAAAACTATATGAAAGTCCTATAGAAAACTCAGCTGCTAACTACAAAGTTTGTTATCTAAGCACCTATTCTAAAGGGATTCCTATAGTCGTTCACCGGAAAAAATCTCCGTGCGAAAAAAACATTCTTTTCGAATTTTAAAGTAATCTTTCGATTCAGACAATAATAATATTTATTTATTAACAAAATAATCAACTTTCAAAAATATAAAATGGTTTTTAAGGAGTTTTCCGATATGGACAATCCGTTTTCAATGAGGCATGTTTACGACATGTGTGGTTTCCTCGTAATTCCAATATATAGTATAAATCTTTTGCATTTTTCTTGAAGTTCGGGAGATTCACAACTATTCTCAATCAAAAGGCATATGATTTTTGAATACACAGAATTCAATGAGAGACCCAAGTTACGTTGTCGTCCTCAAAACTAAACATTTTATTTTAAGTGAGCAACTCTATTGCGGCCTACTAACGAACTATAGACATATCCGAAGAAACAAATAAAATTAAACATTAAAATAAAAAAATAACTGACTCGGTGTTAGTGCTCGCGCCGCGTCAAATAACTCATCTTAATATTTTTCTTTCGCATGTGAATGCTTGCTGATTTAACCGACAATGATTTTTTTTCGCAATTTTGATTTCAAATCTTTGTTCATCAGTTGTGTGGCAATGCTATACTATTGACTAAAGCTATTTTTGTGCATATATGTGTGGTTCGAACTTCATGATTTGTCTTTATTGCATGGATTTTCAAGCAGGAGATTTGCCGTACTACATGTAAGTCAATTCTCTGTATATTCTTAAATTCATTGTTCATACTTTCGGTTTCGAGCCACAATTCAATGGCTTCAAAGTGATTTCCAATTTAAAATCTCATCACAAAAGATCACGGAACGGCTGCAAACTTCACATTGTAAGAGGTTCTTTTCACACAAAGAGAGATAAATAAACCATATATATTCATCTCTCTTTGTTTGAAAAAATACTTTACTATGTTGAAGTCTGCTACCGCCACGTGCAATAAATGAAAATTCATATCTTATATACATATTTTGTGCATTCGTATAGAAATGACAACAGGAGAGCAACGAATGAATACACCGATTCAAACGATTATCGGTATGCCGCATGAGCAAGAGAAATTACCAAAATATGCGCCCATATTCGTAGTGGTGGGTTGGATTATTTTCTTCATTATTGATTAAAATTATCATAAATCTATTCGTTGATTTGTTTGTGTATTTTAGCCGCTTAAAGATATAGCTGTGCTTAATGGACAGACTGCTCGATTTGAATGCATTGTACAATGCGATCCACATCCATATGTCGAATGGTATCGCAACGATATGTCGATTCGAAACGGTACCAACAAGCATTTTATCGAATTTCGAAATGGTGTTTGCCGCTTAACAATTCCCGACACAGTCCTTAGTAAATCTGAAAAAAAACAAAACAACAATTATTTGAATGCGCCAGCCATCAATACCTGTTCTATTTCAGGTGATTCCGGAGTTTACACGTGCACTGGAACAAACCATTTGGGATCGGCGGCGACATCAGCTGAACTTCTTGTTAATAGTGAACTCTGGGGACTACGAAAATAAGGCCATTCATTTAATTGGTCTTTTTAAATTTAAAAGAGCTATCAATTTCACTATCAAACTCAAAGTTTTTTTGCAAAGCTTTGTCAAACGATCCATGATTGAAACAGTCAAATATGGTACCGCGTCAAAATATAGAAGCGAGGCATTTCAATGAAAAATACTGTAATGTCACAAGGTAAAGATTCATATTTAAAGAAGAACATTCAGAGGAATTATCGATGAATTTGGTTTTGTTTGACCAAAAATTCAGAGCGAAATTAGTCGAGGAATAAATGAATCTGATCATGTTCTTGTTGAGTTTCATCAAATACCCGTGTGGAAATAAAGTGACTGACTAATTTAGGACGTAGCCGGCTGGATATTAATCGATTATAGTCAAAGGGGCGCAATGACCATACAAACGCGTTTGGGCTTGTAGTAGACTACGCCATGTATTTTGCATAGCGTAGTTAGGGCGCGTAGTCTCGTCGTTGCGCTCCCTTCATTATAGTTCACTGCAGTTAACATGTAATAAGCAGTTAACTGAAGCCGTCTTTAGTTGCTTAATTCGGGACAATCGGCTTACTTTGATTGGTTTTCAAACAAAATCAACATAGTCAGTCCGTCAGTCATTCTCTTTATTTTCATTTGAGTATCATACAATTTCAACTTGCGCCGAAATTCAATATTGATGATTTATTGCTATTCATCACCATCGTTTTCATCACTTCATAATTTTCATCTTGCAAATATATTTGACAGTTCCAGAATATTTCTGAAAATCGTGTTTCCTGCCATTTTGTTTGTTCTAAATGTTATTTTTATGTGTATTTAAAGATCATTTTCAATATCCTTAATTTCTGATATATTATTTATTATTTCATATTTAATATTTTAATAATTTTTTGTGTCAAACAACAAGACCAAATTCAGATTACTTTCTGTTTGTGTTGTTAATAGGAAAATATCAATGTATGTTTTAGCTGTAAGTTTTTCTGTATTTTTATGAGAATTTCCTTAAAATTTTTCTGAATAAATCTATGCCTTGACAAAACATACTTTGTTCCGACATGAATTGGTCACATTGCGTTCATTTATGTCATCGATGTGTATATTTGTTTTTTTCCTGGTAAGAATGCTCATCAACCGACTATCATAAGTTCACATTAAATCGAATTGAAACTTTTGGATTATTACATATTCGCAGAAAAAATTAGTCGCATACAATTTCAAGTTAATGCGATGAGATTTGGAAAATATGTTCATTGTAGCTGTCTTTGGGGTGTTTCTAAGGCTAATGGTTTCGTAAAACAGACCAGACGCTGAAAGGCACTAATGATCTACATAATGTATAAATGGTTTTTGTTGTTATTGTTGTTGTTGTAGCTATGTTCTTAGAACAAAATAGTGTAAAGTTCAAGGCTCAACGTAAACGTCAAATGAATTTGGATTCTATTGTTCCATGTAATGAGGTTAATTTTTGAAACAAATAACACCGTTCTCACACAAAATCTTCAAATTGCCAATCTTTCGATATACTGAGAAAACGAGTGTAGATATTTAAGATACATTTTTGCTGTTTTTTTTTCACTACAAGAATCTATATGTTCACGAGTTTTTGTAGTGTTTTTCAATACAAAGAAATATTTCAAAGTAAATATCAACAAATTAGTCTCGCTATTGTGAGTTTGATAAAAATAATAATAAATGCACAAATTTGGCACGGCCGATTTGTAGTATTTATTAATCCTAAATCAGGCATTACTATGCGATGGATCCATCAACTTATTTGAATCCATCGCTTAAATTTATCTACTAAATGCAATGCGACTGACGTATTCATGCTTGTCTGCTACAGCGTAAGCAGTGGTACAGTGGACGCGTTAGTGCAACTCTCAGTCATTATTGTAACACAGACAGCGTCACAGCGAACACGAACACGCGTTCACTGTATCACTGCTTACGCTGTAGCAGACAAGCATGAATACGTCAGTCGCATTGCATTTAGTAGATAAATTTAAGCGATGGATTCAAATAAGTTGATGGATCCATCGCATAGTAATGCCTGTCCTAAATCTCATCAGGTATGACTTGAAATCCTGTTTGATTTTATTTATGAAATGATGAGATTCTCAAAGTTTCATGATGATACGATTAGAAATAAAAATAGCTCGTAAGCCCAAAGTCTTCCGGGAAATGTGTGAAAAAGTTAGTTTTACGTATGTAAGACCATTCATTCTTTGATTGCGATTATAACGAATTATGGATAATGTCGTTTGTCTTTTGGTGGACATTTGGATTTTTTCTGGACCTGGATCATCAAAAATGTCCGAAAAATCCATGCGAAGATTATTATGATTTTATTATGTTAAGTTTATGAAATTATAATCCGAATAACGATACTGATCATGATTTTTAATTTATCATGATAATTTTTCATTACGTGCATACTATCAAATATTCAATTTTTGAAACGGAAATGGCGCACGGTCAAAGCAGTACAGTAATTCAGGTCAATTAATTGTGTATTGACTATTTTGAGGACGTTTCACTATTGCTTTTTGGCTCTGCTTAATCTGTTAATGGGAAAGTGCTGCGTGATAAAGTATTTTAACGGCAGAAAGAAAGAGACACACGAAGAAGAGGAACTTGTTGATTTTCAAAAATAGAAGCATAATCACCATAGGATTACTGTCAGCGTGCCAAAACATAACATTTTGTTCTATTTTCATGAGTCTATTGTTTGCTAATGTATGATGTGAAAATATTATGATTCAATCCAGGGATGAAGAGGACTGAAAAGAATTAATAATCATATGCGAAGCAACCACAGTAGTATATATATGTACAGTACAGGCCAAAAATATGGATACAGCAACAGATATTCCGTTTTTCCAACTTTGTCATCATATTTTCATAATAAATTGATATTGTTTCGCTTTATTTTTGTTCTTTAATGTAAATCTGAGATTTTTTTATCATTCTGAACAAAATATATGGCAATAAAATGAAATAATTACTTTTAATTGTCATTTTCCATGCGCAATAAGATTTATAAATATTAAAAATTTCGAGGAGTGGTGTGCAGAAATGTTGGCAAAGATTCATTGAAACTGGCAGTAACATGAACAGAGCTGGACGCGGACGACCAAGAAAGACATCTAAAAGAGATGACAACGATATTTTATTGATTTTTGAGGCAAACCGATTCAAATCAGCGTCAGATATTCGAGCTGAAATCAATCAAACATTGGCCGCTCCAATTTCCTTGAATACTGTCAAACGGCGACTGCGAGAAAATGGAATGATTGGACGAATAGTTGCTAAAAAACCACTCTTGCGACTGATAAACAAACGGAAACGATTAAAATTTGTCAAAGAACACAAAGATTGGTCGATTGCGCAATGGAAATCAGTGCTTTGGTCAGATGCGTCAAAATTTCAACTCGTCTGCAGTAATCGGCGTCAATTCGTCCGTAGAAAACCAGGTGAACGGCTCAATTCCGATTGTATTGCGCCAACTATAAAACACGGCGGCGGATCTGTGATGGATTGGGGCTGTTTTTCGTATGATGGAGTCGGCCAACTCAAGTAAATTGATGGAAAAATTACAAAAGAGTCAAACCACAGCATTCTTCAACGCCATGCGATTCCAACTGGAAAGCAATTGATTGGTCGTGGATTTATTTTCCAGCAGGATAATGTTCCAAAACACACTTCTGGATTGTGCTCCACTTATTTACAAAATAAACAAGACCTTGGTGTGCTTCAAGTCATGGAATGCCCACCACAATCACCAGGTATCAACCCAATCGAACTTCTGTGGGACGAACTCGATCGCCGTGTGAAATATTTGCTACCAAAAAGCTTTGTACACCTCTGGGAATGTCTGAAAGATTCTTGGCAAAACATACAGGTGGAAACACTGCATAATCTTGTTGAAAGATTGCCCAAAATATGCGCTGCACTCATCAAAGCCAGAGGTGGCCATTTTGAAGAAAATCGTCTCAAGTAGAATTTTCTCAATTTTGATTTGTAAAAGTCATTTAATTTATACAAAATGAATATAGAATAGTCACTAGAAGTGAATTCGTAAACATATGTGCCTTCAAAATGTAGATTAAGTCATCTGATTTCGTTATAAAGACAAAAAATTGAATTTTTCTTGCTGTATCCATATTTTTGGCCTGTTCTGTATGTTTCATCCCGCATCAATTATTTGCGAAATATATGTTCACTTCGCTGCGTTCAGGTCATGAACGTAGAGCCGAGGATGAGACGTAAATTTGTATGTACTCGATAATATTAGTATACACAATAGGTAGGGAATGCTTCACATCCAACTTTTTTATTTTTCTTTATTGTTTATCTCCTTTTCATTCAATCCAAATTAGAGCTTAGCGAGCAGAGAATTAAAGTATTTAATGATTGACGTGTGTATTTAATGAGTGTATGCATGCTTGCTTTTACGTAGCATGTTCGCTCACTCGCTCACACATTCAATATCAAAGAAAAAGATTAAACAAAAACAGAATAAAAAATTTACCTTATTTGAAAAAAAAAATGTTCACTATCCCTCTCTCACATGTAATTCAAACCAGTTTCACTACACACACAAATATACATGCATATTTTACTATAGAGATAAATAAATTATTTTAGAATTAATAAACTGCCAACATGACCTTCCACACAATCTCTCTCTCGTACTTACTTACACAATCACACTCTCACTCTCATTCTTGCAAACCAGAAGCCAAATAAAATTGATTTTTTTCATTCATTCACTCACTCGCTCTCTCTCATCAACAGTCGCGAATCAGTATAATTAGTTAGTATATTGTTTGTTATTTGTTTTCGTTTTCTTGAATTTGAACTAAAACTATCATTTTTTGTAGCTCTGACGTTTCTACCTTACAGTACAAATGTCAAGTAGCTCTGATGCTTCTACTGCAAAAATTAGCAAAGGCACCTCTGATTGATTTGTGTGTACCAATGCGTGCTAGCATGTTCAATTTTTATTTGTACATTTGGCTAAAGTGCCGTGGTAGCGTGAATTGGAACTAAAATCAGCACACAAGTGCCTATGCTACTCATCGTCTATGACACTTCACAAAACCGCTACCACAGCGCTCGCGTTTGTTGTTAGCACGCATTGGTGTATACCGCGTAATTCAACCGCCCACGTGTAATTTACGCGCACACTTACAATTTTTTCATGCAAAACTAACATATTGACATCATTCTCACATGCGAAGATTAATTTTCAGTTTGATCACTTTTTATTGTGGTAGTTGTTGTCGACGGTACCCAATTTCCGGCCTTTCGAATCATTCCCATTGCTTTTAAACGACATGAAATTGCTCATCAAGTAACTCCAAGTGTTTTTGCTCATCAAGTAACTCCAAGTGTTTGTCTCCAAATCTTCATCTTCGAACTCATCAACTTCCATGTAAAAAATTTCACTTTTAAACCGTTTAAGACACTTCTGACACGTTCGCTCAGCTATTGCATGATCACCATAAACTTCTACTAAAATATGATTACTTTATTTATTTATTTATTTATTTGTTACGAATACGGCACAAATTCCGCCCCCAACAGACAATTATATTCATGGTGGGATGATATTCATAAAGAGACTTTGAAATGAACTCAAAACTAATTCATTGAAACTTAAGAACTATTTGGTAAGAGACAGCAACATAATCAATCCGAATCATATGCGGCGGAAATTATTTCAGTAGTTTAAACAATGATACTTTTTATTTTGAATTTTACTGATTTTAACGAAGAAAGTGTTTTAAGTTGAGTTCAAACGAGTTTATAGATTCCGTATTACGGTAATTTCGAGTGGTATACTATTCCAGAATTTTATCGCGGAAAAACTGAATGCTCTATCGTCGAAGGAAGTACGTGGATGAAATTGAACACGCTTATGGATCGATACAGCTGAGTGAAGCTTGGCTCTTCTCTCAGGTGTAAGGCCATTTTGACGCTCACGATATCCAGTAATGTGCTCATTGCGTTTCAACACGTAAATGTATCTTATATTGTCGTTATCAGCGTCGAGAGTTGGACCATTCTGATTGGCAGTGCCTCGTGCACCCCAGCCTTATGTGACCACATTACCGTAATCGATGATAGGATCAATGAGAGTGCAATGTCACATTTAACGTAATTAGGAATGAAATTTTTAGTGTGACGAATGCAATTCAAAACACCGTACACGAGCGTTTACGGTATGCATCATGCCTTTAAGATCAAATGTTATTGCTTGGGGAAATCCTATGGGCATACTGAGAACAATAATTAAATTATACGAGAGAACATTTCATCGAGTCAAACAAAAAAAGAAACAAATAACTTCATAGAATAAATTGCCGTTTTCATTTCTTAGATTTTTTTTTGCTGCAATACATGGAACGTGATGGACATCGTTGACTATCATCATTTTCATTCTTTCTTTTCGATTCTTATAGCTACGAGTACATTTGTGATTCATTTTTATATATACAAACGTTCAGGAATTCTTAGAACTCGTCCAAACCTTCTACGGTACGGAACGATATGATGCGAGAATATTTTGAATTATTTGAATGCTGAAACAAAAGTGAAATGCATATGTTTTTGTGTCTGTCTTGATCATTTTGCGATATGTTTGAGGTGCCTCAAATGTTATGAAGACGATCTAAAAGCGCCTCTGATCGGCGTTAATTGAGAAATGAAATTAATTCTCATTAATTAAAAATGACCAGCTTTGGTGATACCACCATGGTTTTCCTCCAGCCCATCAGTATGCAGTTTGAATGGATTTCCCACAGTCGATAAATATAAAAATATTAGCATGGATGCAAATAAAATATGGTTAGATTTGTAAATTTTGTAATTGACTACTTGTGCATATAATCAAATTTATTTGAAGAATTTCCATGTTGCTGCTCGTCGCTTACATCGGGCCAATATTAGAAGATATATTCGATTTTGATTGTAAACAACGATGTGGCCATCTTCAAAAGCCACAATAAAGGTATATTGGAACATTGAAAGTTGAGAACATGTGCTAATGTCAAAAAAGAGTCTTCTATAAAGTGAAATTCGACCATAATCAACGGAATTGTTTCTTGTTTTCATAAAAAAAAACACATTCGTTTTCCAATCACCATGATTAGAGAGAACATTTGATCATATGTTTGCTTGAAATGTAAAGCAATGAAACATGTACGGAAGAAATGAAAGTTGATGATTCAAATTTCAAGAACACAATATCGAACATTGTTTCGTTTTGCGAGCTTAAGCTATACACAAAAATACACTTTCGCATGAATCGATTGTAAAATATTTGTAAAGCGCAATGCGATGTTAAATTCAATAGTAAAATTTTAAACTAGGCAATAACCAAAATGAAAGCGAAAAAAGATACTTAATTCATTAGATTTTGGATGTTATTTCAAAAATAAAATTGTTTTCGACGGTTCGATTTTCTGAAAAGGCACGACTCAGCCAGCTGTACAACGGACGCCGACAATGAGAAACATGATTTCAACTCGGAATTGCAATCGTTTCGAAATTTGTTCATTTGAGCGTTTACCGATTGAAAACGTATTGTTTAATTCAGATACTTGCTGCGCGCGCGCCATAGCAAAATAAAGCAGAGCAACAGCAAATGTTGTTTCATGTTGTTTTCATGTGATAAATAAACTTCACACAAGAAACTTCATTGACACGTCCATGTGACAGCTGTCAAGCTAGCTGTAAAGTTTGGTTTCTACATGAAAGTCTATTTTAAGGCGCTGTAGAAACCCAAAATACTACAGAATTTGTCATATAAGAGCTTATTCTGTTCTGTTTGAAATGAATTTTTGTTCGATTTTCCTTATTTTATTTCCAAACCATTTCAGAGGACTGACAAAGTGATTCTCTTTCTCAAGGGGACCGTGCTATTTGAGACATTTCAATCATATATATTCTCCAGCGCCATCTATTGGAATGAATCTAAATTGAGTTCACCGATGTAAAATAAGATGGCGCGGTAAATTGGCATACTCTCGAATAGCTCTCCAATCCCATACAAGCACGGTCCGCTTGCTCTTTCTTATTTTGATTTTTTTGGTTACATTCCAAAAAAATGCGTGCTAGGATCATTAATTTTTTTATATTATTCATATTATATGGGCTTGCCTGTAGCGATTCTCCGACATAAATTCTCTGGGTACACAAACAAAAATTGAGTTTGTTCGACCTCAATATAATTGTGGTAAAAATATCATACGGAAATATTGTTTGTTCCCTTCTCAGAAATAAACTGACATTTGAATCGCTGAGAATAACACTTAAACTTTATACGATTGTAAGTTGAAAGAGAAACATGAAAAAAAGTAGTCAAAAAGGAAACATCTGCCTATACTATATAATTTGTATGGAAAAGTTTTGATTTTTGACTTATTTATTTTAATGCTCCTCTTTTACCTGGATATGGTCATATCTTAATACAATCGATTTAAGTTTGGGTATTATTCTAGACGGCTCATTTGTACTGTCAATGTGAGTAATTTATTAGTTTATTACAGATTTAAATGTTGTAAATGTGCTTTGTTAAGTCAATGGAATACTTTTATTATTTCACAAATATTTATTTATACAATATAAAGATGCAAGAAGACGAACATAATTCTGTTTCATTCTATTAAACATAACTCCCATAAGATTATTTCTCAAATAGCATCGGATTGACTTGAAATTTCATGCGACCAATTTTTTTTTGTCGAAGAATTGAATTCAGAGGTTTACTTTATGACAATTGGGATTATGCAAATACTTTATTATACCAAAACCAAATTATATCATAAAATGTCAAATGACAACAATGGATTCGTTGAAACGTAGAAGAATTAACACTAGTTGAAGTAGGTACAATAGTTGTACGTATATTTCGGTTCATGTTTTTTTTCGGTACTCTCGGTAGTTGTTTACTTGTGGATTAATCTCATCGGATTGACTTGAAATTTGGTATGGCCAATTTTGTTTGGAAAAAATAAGATTCCAAAAGTTTTACAATGATGCAATGTGAACTAAACATAGTCCTCATACGAATTTTCAGTAAATATATTGAAGAACTCCCCATTTACTGACTAGACCTCAACTGATCTATCCGAAGACATTATCTGAATTAATGCTGACAAATTAATAGGTTTCTATTCCCAATGAAGACCTATTTGTGGGTACATGTAATATACATTTTACACACGTACAATAAATTCGTACAATAATCACACACGTACAATAAATTCTTGAACGGATGTCTTTATTTACAAATAAATCTACGGTCACATTTCATATGAATCAGCGATCGTGTGATTGACTCTCTTTTATCAGATCTGACGCACATTTAAATGTCCAGAAATATTGAATCTTATTGTTTTAAGGCTCAAAATTGATTGCAATTTACGTTGCACATAACACCATTCGATCATTCGAAATCTTCATTTGTCGCTCTTCGCGGCCAGTGATTAATGCATATTTTCTAATTGAATTAAGCCATACATTATTAGTTTGTTTGTCATATGTCATATTGACCTTTTTTTGCGAATTATGTCAAGCTTCAGAACAGTTAATGCGATCATTAGCGAGTTTGGCTGAAGGACAATTTTTTTTTTGCTCTCTAAAATACTTGTTTGTTTGTTATTTTGACTGAATTATTTAATTAGCACTATGATTCAGGAATTTTATGGTGCGAATATAATATTCACTGGCTCTTAGTCTATTACCAGGCATATATAAACTGATGCTTTGCATCGACAACGTCAACGTATTTATACATTTCTTTACTCCCCACCACTAACAAGGCCGAGGATTGCTTACCAAATTATTCCCCTTCTATCTCCACAAAAAAATTATTTCACCAATATTTCGGCATTTTTAATTTTGTTTTAATGGTTTTAGTAGAATTGTAATTAATTTGAAAAATTTACGAAAATAAGCGTTTTTGTAAAGTTGTTGAAAAAAATAAATGGTTGCTGCATTTATTTTGTGAATATCTTTCAAAAATGCATTGTGGTCGATTGTTTAGTACATCTTTAAGTAAAGACGTCAAGTACAGGATTTTAGTAGAAGCTACATAAATTACCAAGCTCTTTTCAAAATATTTCATATATTTCATTCTATTCCAAAGGATTTCGGAAACTTCATTTGATTTATTAAAATTTCAAATATTAGTTGAGGATTGCACATCAAATTCGGAGTTATGAATTGCACTGTACACAAATGAATTATTAACGAACCTATTTAGGCCACATACAGGTGATGACAGAAGATAGTCGATTGAAAATTATTTTTCTCCATTTCATGTTCTCAGCAATAAGCATTCTAAGCGGCATATTTTGTTAAAATTTATTAGACCGAAATCAATAAATCAAGTGAAATCTCTAGCACGAGAGTGCAAATCCGATGAAAATGTAATAATTTGAATTGATGAACAAAGAATAGATCTGACCATACAAAGATTTTATGCGGTGTCGTAGATACATTTTGTTTTTTTTTTTCAATCATCAATGCATTTCATAACGTAATTCAAATGCGTCCATATAAAGTGAATAATTTGTGTATTCAATTCATTATGTCGTTTTACACTGAACTCTTTATTTGGTGATTTTGTGGCTTATAGTTTGCCCATATTCTATAGGTTCAATATCAAGAGCTGTAAACGATTTAATTTATGGAAAATTATACAAAAACCCATAGTAACGATATAATATATATATATATATATATATATATATGAATGTCCGAGAATGAAAGAGAGACAACAACACATTCACAACATATAAAAATGCAACAAAAAATAAAAAACATTTCATAGTGTAACACCGAGATGGAGACATTTAAAAGTGCAACACATTTTGAAATGCAACATCGAGATCGACAAATTTTAATGTGTAACATCGAAACATCTTCAACCCAATATTGAAAAGTGTAACATGCAATAGAAATATTTTAGAGTGAAATATTGAAATTGGGACATTTTGAAATGCAACATGGAGATCGACATAATTTGAATAGATTTCTCATTCGATGTTACACTTTGAAATATTTTGATCTCGATGTTACACTTTGAAATATTATTTATTTTATGTTGCATTTCTATATGTTGCGAATTGAGGTCTCACTTTCATTTTCAGACATTCATATATATAATTTTCTTTCAATTTAGAGATGTTAAGTTCGAATTTGTGTGCGACACAAATCAATTGAATCTTGCCATCATCGATATATCTTTTATTCAGCATTCTCATTGAGTGCAGTATATAAATTTGGGGCTGAAGAAATTTCGGGCGAAACCGTTTCAATAAAATCAACTCATAAGTTCTCATTGTATCATCGTTGTTTCTCGTATCTTATAATAAATACTTTTAATATTTTGAGGAGTTTTACTCAGCTTTAGCCACCGATTTATACAGATATAATCGCGAGGCATTGAATGCGTTGTACAGGCGCACAATAAAATGGTTTTGCGTTGATACAAGTGCTGTTGATTGTGATTCATACACAGTTTTGATCTCAAACTTCCAATTTATGATTTTAAAAGAATGAATCTTCACATGTGTTTGTATGCGTACGCGTGATTGTTCGGATTCTTTGGTGCGCATATATATATATATATATATATATATATATATATATATATATATATATATATATATTTATATTTATATATATATACAGACACGCAGTGTCGAAATTAATGCTGTTTATTCGAGAATTTAGCACAGGTCACATATGCAATGATGAAAGCTGTTATTCGCGTTCCCATTTGATTTATTTTGGAAAACATGATCAATATTGATGACGGTGATTGTTTGTGAGAGAGCACGATCTGCAACTTTATGTGCCGTGTAGTTTTTCAATTGGTTGGCGTTGTTATCACATTTTTAAAACGCGAATATTCCGACGAAACATTTTCCTATTCCGATGATTATTCGAATCGATTTTTCTCGAATATCGGGTGGCAAAAATACAAAGAAAAGGAGCGAAACAGCACACTTTCTTCAATAAATCTATGTATATACGCGTGCATGTATGTTATATTAAATGTAATATTTGCTGCATTCGTGGGGCGCTCGGCAATCGATGTTTCTAAAAATAATCGCGCCGAACTATAGGCACTCTTGTGAGAGAGAGAGCATCAGCCGCAAGAATATTTAGCCGAAAAAAAGATCCTCACTCTTAGCTCGCTGTTTTCAAACGACGGACGTCTTAGTTTAATATTAGTCTCGGGATTACGAAAACTCACATCTTTACCTTTCTTATGGGCACAAGATCGACATTCTTAGGCGATAGTGTGATTTTTTTTTTTCAAAGAACTGTCACTTGAAAACGATTCAACAATATCAATAAGGATTTTTTCTTAAATAAAAAATATCGAGGATTGCGTCTGTTTTCAATAAGTTCTTTTTTTAAAGAAATGTGCTAATCAATCGAGTTTTATTATTGGAGTAATCAGCGCCATACGACAAATAGGAAATCCACGGAAAGAAAAAGAATAAAAAAGTTACGAAAAGCCAATTGCAAATTGTTGAATAAAAAGAAAATTTTGTGTGCAAATCTTGTGAAATATAGAAGAATTATTGTGTTATATAATGCATCGACCAAGTTTTAGTTCGCAACAACAAAAAAGCGTACAAGAGTACGTTATCAATCAGGATAGCAATCACTACCACCAACAGCAGCAGCAGCAACAACATCAACAACAACAACAACAACAATTAGCTCAGCAAAGGATTACGCGAACCGAGCATACTATTCGTCAAGTAACGCAGCAAAGAGGTCAGTTAAATGAGCTTGATCGGGAATCGAACTGAATGAGCAATTAAGGGGACAAAACCGAGAATGAAATGAAAATAAAAAGAGCAAACAAGTTAAATTCTTGTGTTCTCGACACTATCGAACGCTGTGTGTGTGCATCACTAGTTTCCTGTTCGAATGTGTTGTGATCATAAGTTTATGTTTGGCAAAGGGCAAAAAGGACAGTCGTTCTTGGAACTCCGCAATCCTAAGGAATGGCCGAATAACACAATGAAAATAAAAATTAGAATGAAGAATTTCAAATTTGTAGCCAAATAAAAGGAAGTGAACAGATTTTCTTTATTTTGCAAGGGATTGAACACTAGTCGCACTCACTGTGTGTTTGGATAAATTTCTATTAATAGACCGGAGATGCTGCAGCAGCTTCAAATTTTCTGGGCCAGAGTGTTGTTACTCACTTCACCAGAGTCGCTGATATTTATATCTTTCACAATTATTTCATTTGGTTTTTCATAAAAAAACAACATTCACACACACGGCCGCGCACGCAAAATATTTTTATTTTTCCTCAGTCGCCATTTGATATTTACATTTCGTGATTGCCTCTTAATCCTATGGCCCATTGAGAAGAGCATTTTTCTCGCTATAAAAATTTGGTTCGCAGTTTATTCAATTTCAATGTTTATCTCCTTTCCTCTCGCTATCTCTCTCTCTCTCTATCCCTCTCTCTCTTCTCTCTATCTCTGTTTCTGTCTCTCTCTCGAATAATCATGTATTTTTGAAACGTATTTATTATAAATTTAGATGACAGGGGCACAATTTATACTCTTAGTGAAAGAGAGACTTTGAATGTGTGTCACACTTTGGAAGCGATTGAGAAATATTTAAATGAAAATTTTCTGGGTGACACCTTATTAGATGCAAAGCTATACAACGAATGCTCTAGAGAAAGATCTCCTGTAAGAACTCTCCGTGCTTCAAGGCAGTTTTTGAAAACGGATATTAGTGTTTTCGGAAATTAACCATAATGCATCTTTTTGTTGAATTAAAATGGACAAAAGACACGACAAAATTACTGTGTGATGTGGTCGAGTCTTATGATGATGATGAATGCCACACAAAATATTGAGTTAATATCATAGCCACCTTCGTACCATACATAAAAGGGCCTAACCGACCAGTTTATCATTAACAATTATCACGATGAATTGGATGTCAATGTTCAAATGCATATGATTGCTTGTGTTTAATCAAAATTCGCAACTATTATTTTAATTTTTTTATGACTGTTGATTTCATCATAGCGAATATGAATGAATCAAGTTTGTGGTGGATCAAGTTGGTTCCAATAAGTTGTAAATCAAATATTTGGTTCAGCCGACGGTTTTTGAATTTGTGTAGGTGCCAGTGTTATCGAGGCGACCGCCGCCTGAACGAACAATTTTTCATTTGTTAACATGCATAGAAAATGAATAATGAATGTAGATCGCGAAGCATTTCGAAGTCTCAACTGTCCTGATTTCTCATTCGTATATAGAATTCACTCATATGACACTCATACCGTGTATGTGGGCGCATAGATGTCAAAGATAAAATAGGCAGGCAAATGTGCGGATAAATTCAATACAATCTCTCTGACATTTATTTATCCACTGAAAATTGGACGCACAATTTTTTCGGCTAATCATTTAGGTATTTTTCTTCATCTTTCACGAGGAAAATATTTCGTCTGTTCGAAATTAATTTTATTAAAAGATTATGATGTAATGGTTAGTCACATTAGGAATAATTATAGGTCGAACGAAAATAAAAAAAAATGCATATAAACAGGAGTAAAAAAAATTATGCACAACACAATAGTGAATACAAAAATGGTACGAAATATAGGGCGTAATAATAATTTTTTTGACCCATTGAAGTGAAATATTCGGCATTCGAGAATTAAACTCTTTAAGTTATAGTGAATAATCTCGATCCAATGCACTCATGTTTCCATATTGATTTCTTTTTCTTTTCCTCCCATAACAGTACATGGTTCCGACAACCAACATAATCAAGCTGGTTTCTGTCAGCCACAGAGTCAAAGTGATATCTCTCCACCAGTATTTGAAAAGATCTTCAAAAATGCGCGCTTTGCACAAGGCGGCAATGCATTGTTTGAAGGCAAACTACGGGGAAATCCAAAACCGGTCGTTTCTTGGACGCGAAAAGGCGCACCACTTCTCGCATCCAACAAATACCAAATCATTTACGATGAAAATACGGGTGATGTAAGTGCACTGAATCATTCCTTCTAAATTTAATTCGGATATTTTATGGGCCAAAAAATGTGGTATTCTCACTTTTCATTTGAAATGTATGACTGCCAATAATTTTGACAGCTATAAACTGTCCGTCTACTTGATGAATTGGGCATAAAAATAAATACATGTTTATAAATATTTTCAATAATAGGTATCACTTTTGATTAATCAAATTGGCCCTGGCGATGAGGGCGAATACACCTGCACCGCTAGAAATCAGTATGGTGAAGCAATATGCTCGGTTCATATTCAACCGGAGGGTCAACCGCTTCCACCAATGCAAAATGTTCATCAACAATTTTATAGACAATCGAATCAACAAAATCAATATTCAAACGGTTACTCGTTTACATCGATTCAAGAGGAATTCAAAGTGGATACGTTTGAATATCGTATTTTGCGCGAAACTTCGTTTAGAGAGTCGGTTACTCGTCGCAATGTCGGTGAACATGATTATAATTTATGCTATGAAGTTGATCGTAGCCTTGGACCGGCTACACCTCCACAAATAGCACAAAAACCGCGCAACTCAAAATTAGTTGAAGGTTCGGATGCCACTTTCTCGGCTAAAGTGGGATCAAATCCAAGACCAAGATTGACTTGGTTCAAAAATGGACAACGTGTCGTAGAAAGTAACAAACATGAATCCATTTATTCCAATAATCAAGCTACTTTGCGCATTAAAAACTCATGTGCTGCCGATTCTGGACATTACACGTTGTTAGCTGAAAATCCACAAGGTTGCGTCGTTTCATCGGCTGTACTGGCCATCGAACCAGCTCAAGAGCCAGCCGTTTATCGTCAACCAGATGCGCAAGCCGAATTGCTTGAGCAAGGAAAAGCTTTACCACCACACTTTATTCGTGTCTTCGACAATCGAGATGTGACTGAAGGTAAAATGACCAAATTCGATTGCCGCATCACCGGTCGTCCGTATCCAGAAGTGTTGTGGTTTATCAACGATAAACAAGTGCGAGACAATGCAACGCATAAAATTCTCGTCAATGAATCTGGTAATCATTCGCTGATGATTACAAGTGTAAGTCGTTATGACGCTGGCACAGTCACATGTGTGGCTCGCAATAAGGCAGGCGAAGTTGCCATTCAAGCGCAATTAGGTGTGGTCGAAAAGGAACAAGTGGTCGCACCCAAGTTTGTTGAACGTTTCACTACGGTAAATGTCCACGAGGGTGAACCAGTCCTCTTGAATGCACGCGCCATTGGAACACCTATGCCACGAATCACCTGGCAAAAAGATGGATCCACTTTAATGCCAAATCCAAATCTTTACATTTCGGTCGATGGAGGTGCTACTTCACTTGATATCTCAAGAGCAAAATCTGCCGATGCTGGCTGGTATCAATGCACCGCTCAAAACGTAGCCGGGTCTACAGCAACACGCGCACGCCTCTATGTGCAATTACCAAAGGAACCAACTCCCGAGCAAAGACGTCTTTACTTCCCACGACCGACTAAGATTATCGAACCTGAGTAAGTGCATTGTTCAAGCTTTTTAGTGCAATTATTTGTTGGCTTGACGTAAAATAGCATAAATTCATTTTATTGTTACGCCTTTCTTTTGTTTCAAAAAAGACTTGAACCCGAACCCGAAGTTATTTATTTGCGACATGTTGAACGTTCTAGACCGCATGCTCGACCTGAAGATGGAGATCGTGTCTATCCATCACCTCAGTTTATTGTGCCATTGCAAAATGTCATACAAAACGAGGGTGGTAAGATTCATTTCGAAGGTAGAATTGAGCCAGTCGGAGATCCAACGATGTACGTCGAATGGTATTTGAACGGTCGACCATTAGCCGCAAGTAAGAGCCTTGTTTTCTCTTTTCATATAATATATGACATTTTCCATTTTTATTGTTACTAACATAACATATATTGATCGTCACCAATTAACTAAGAGGACAGATAGTGAAATTCGTCGTAAAAATGTCTTTAATACTGGAACGACCATTAAATCTCTTTTATTGAGATGAACACTGATCTAACATTCAAAGCAAAAGAAATGAATTCATTCAGATTTTGCAAAAATAAAATAATGAAATGAAATCTTTTATGTTCCCATTATGTTTGTGTCTATGTCTGTTTAAAACCCTAATTTAATTTTCAAATTTTGCTATTTTTCGTTTCCGTCTCTGGCTCCAGGCTCTCGTTCAACATATACGTTTAAATTTGGATTCATTGCTCTTGATATGTTGAGCATCATTGCAGAAGATGCTGGCGAATATCTATGCCGAGTCACTAGTGCGACTGGTGTAGCTGAATCACAAGCTATTCTGCAAGTGACTCAACGCGTAGCAATTGAAAAATCATCACAAAACCCAAATAGTCTTCAATATATTCAACAATTGGAGGATTACTCGAAATACCAACGATCAGAAAGCATTGAAGAATCCATCAATCAAAAACCAGCTTTCATTCGTACATTGCGGAATCTAGGTCAGTTGGAAGAAGGTAGAAATGCTCACTTTGAAGGTCAATTAACACCAGTTAATGATTCAACAATGAAAGTTGAGTGGTACAAAGACGGTTGTCCAATCACAGCAAGCTCGCGAATCACTGCAATCTTCAACTTTGGTTATGTCTCTCTCAATATTTTGCACCTACGGGAAGAAGATGCTGGTTCGTATACATGCCGCGCTGTTAACCGTCATGGTGAAGCGATTAGCACATCAACAATTCAAGTATTGTCACGCAACACCGTCACCGCTGACCTCGGAATTCCCGAACAGCAGCGCTTCATCGAAAGCGTTGAAGAGCTCGAGTGTCACCAACGTCAACAACAACAGAAATATGTGCAAGAAATCCCAGAAAGTGTTTCACCGCCTGTTTTTAAAACACCAATCAGAGATCAATTTAATACTCGTGAAAATGGATTCGCCCATTTCGAGGCTCGCCTTGAACCAGTTGGTGATTCAACATTAAAAGTGGAATGGTTCAAAGATGGACATCCAATTAAGGCCAGCTCGAGAATTACATCATTCTTCAATTTTGGCTACGTTGCCCTCACAATTAAGCAAGTATCCATTCATGATGTTGGCATGTACACTTGCCGTGCAACTAATGCACTTGGACAAGCCTCAACATCGGCTAAAATCACCATTGTCACCAAGGCCGACATCAGCTTTGACACTCAACATCCATGCGGATTGGAAAAGATTCAAAACTTGGAAGACTCCAGTCGATATACGCGTAAAGCGGAGGAAGATGTGCACATTTTGCAAAAACCACGATTTTTAGGTCCATTGAAGGGAACAAATAAAATTATTGAAGGACAGCGTGCTCACTTCGAAGCTCGCATCGAACCACAAAACGATTTAAATCTTAAAATTGAATGGTATCACAATGGCAAACCAATTATGCCAGCTAATCGCATACAAATCTATCATGATTTCGGCTATGTCGCATTGGATCTTCTGAGTGTGCGAGCTGAAGATGCCGGAGTTTACACCGTTGTGGCCAGAAATCAACTTGGCGAAGAGCAATTGTCCGCACAAATGGTCGTTGAAAGTTAGTAAACATTTATTTAAAGACTTATCATGCATTTAGCAAATTCGAAAATTATATTAAAAATGTTACAAACTCAGTGAAAAAAAACTAAATGATCAATATTTGTATTTGCAATTTATAGCTCGTTCAAGCATCGATACATCATCAATGCACAAAGGTATCTATGAAAAGACGCAAACATTGGAGAGTTCGAAATTCGTTGAGCCTCAATATGAAATTGAAGATATTTCAAAATCGAAGCCATACTTTGTTCACCCATTATCGGACCTAAAACCCGTGAACGAAGGAAAAAACATTCACTTGGAATGCCGTCTAGAGCCGTTGGGTGATCCAACAATGCGCGTCGAATGGTTCCACAATGGAAAACCAATCACCATTGGATCGCGTTTCCGAACATACTATGATTTTGGTTTTGTTGCTTTGGACATTATTCACGCAAGTACACTTGATTCCGGTGAATACACCGTTTGTGCCACCAATCATCTTGGCTCTGCCCATACATCATCTTGTGTCCGCGTTATTGGACGATCAGATATTGTAACTGAAACACAAAACGAAAATTCATTGGAGCACATTCAAATGCTCGAAGATTCAACGCGTCGTCAACAACAAGCTAACGAGGAAATCACTATTTTGCAAGCACCCCAATTCAGTCGGCCATTGCATAACATTGAAACGGTTGAAGGAACCAATGTTCATCTTGAATGCCGATTGCAACCAGTCGGTGATCCAACCATGAAAGTCGAGTGGTTCGTTAATGGACATCCATTGAAATTCGGTCATCGTTTCAGACCCGCACATGAATTCGATTATGTTGCTTTGGATCTTTTGGGTATTTATGCCGTTGATTCAGGCGTTTACACTTGCCAGGCTCGCAATCAGCTTGGTGAAGCAGTTACCTCATGCTCTGTACATGTTATTGCACAAAATGATTTAATCACAGATACCCAAAATAAGTCAGGCTTAGAGAAGATTCATCACTTGGAAGAGTCGTCGCGCCACAAACGCACTGAACATGTTGATGAGCAATCAAATATACGTCCACGATTCTTGACAAAACCAAAAGATTTGAAAAAAATGTGCGAAGGACAACACGCGCACTTTGAATGCAAATTGGAACCAGTTACTGACTCCAATTTGAAAGTGGAATGGTTTAAGAATGGCCGTCCAGTTACAATTGGCCATCGTTTCCGACCAATTCACGACTTCGGTTACGTTGCTCTCGACATTATTGATTTGATTGCCGAAGATTCGGGAATTTACACATGTCGTGCCGCCAATTTGGTGGGTGTCGAAGAGACAACATGCAATTTGGATTGCCGTAGCAGCCAGCAAATTTTGACTACCACTCAAAATGAAGCTGGATTGGAGCAAATCCACTACTTGGAAGATCGCTCGAAATACGCTCGTACTGAAGTGCCAGAAGAAGTTACCAAACAAGCTCCAGTCTTTACCACCTCATTGAAGAATGTGGATATCAAGGAGGGTCAACGCGCTCACTTCGAGTGCCGTATAATACCTGTGTCAGATCCAACCATGAAAGTCGAATGGTATCACAACAACAAACCTTTGAAATCCGGATCACGTTTCACTGAAACCAACAACTTTGGCTTCGTTGCATTAGACATACTTTCTACCTTGCCAGAAGATTCAGGAACGTACACTTGCCGAGCAATCAATGCGCTTGGAGAAGCCGTAACATCGGCTATTGCAACGGTTTTGACCAGAAAAGCCGTTTACACTGAATCGCAACACGAAGGAGCACTTCGCAGTATCAATCATTTAGAGGACACATCCAGACATCAAACTAGAAGTGTTCAAGATGAAATCATTACTCAAGCACCAATTTTTACAATGCCTATTCGAGATATTCGTGTTGCTGAAAACCAAGCGGTCCACTTTGAAGCACGTCTCATCCCGGTCGGAGATCCAAAACTCAAAGTCGAATGGTTGAGGAATGGTGTGCCACTACAAGCATGTGAGCAAATATGGTTCATTTCATTTTGTCGTAGACAGGTTGTAAAAAATGAACTTCTTTTTTCATAATAGCTAACCGATTGACAACTATGCACGACTTTGGATACGTTGCATTAAATATGAAGTACGTGAATCCCGAGGATTCAGGAACTTACACATGCCGCGCCATCAACGAATTGGGTCAAGCTGTAACATCTGCATCACTTATTGTGCAATGTAAATATCGATTGAACTTCTTGTACCACTTTAAAAAACAAATATTTCGTTGATAATATCTTAATTTCTATAGCTAAAGCTGCACTTCAAATGGAAACCCAAAATGAATCAGCCTTACAAAAGATTTACCAATTGGAAGACACTTCTCGTTACCAACGTCAAGAGGAACAAGATACCATTGTGCTTCAGGCGCCACGATTCGTCACTCAATTGAATGGACCAACCAAATTGCACGAAGGTCAGAGCTCTCATTACGAATGTCGCATTGAACCATATCCTGACTCGAACTTGAAGGTTGAATGGCTACACAACGGCGAACCATTGCAATTAGGACATCGATTCCGTACGACTAACGATTTCGGATTCGCAGCTCTCGATATTTTAACTGTGTATGCTGAGGATAGCGGTAAATACACATGTCGTGTTACTAATTTGAATGGTGAAGCACAATCTTCAGTTAATTTGGGTGTACAACCACGCGCCAGCATTGTCTATGAAACTCAAAATGATAGTGCTTTGGAGAAGATTCATTATTTGGAAGACGATCAGCGCTACAAGCGAAAATCTGATGATGAGCCATTTGTTCTGGAGAAACCCGAATTTGGCAGACCATTGCGTAATGTAGCTGTGCAAGAGGGTAGACCAGTACATTTGGAAGCCACTTTGACACCGGTCAACGATCCAACAATGGTCGTTGAATGGTACTGTAATGGCAAACCTATTCAACAAGGTCATCGTTTCAAGACCACTTATGACTTTGGCTTTGTAGCACTCGATATCCTTTATGCTCATGCCGAAGATACCGGCACTTACATGTGTAAGGCCAAGAACGCAGTTGGTGAAGCTATTACCACATGCTCTGTCTCAGCAGCTGGTACGTTTAAATGCAATTTAATGAAATCAAAGGTCAAAATTCAGAATATATATTTGTTTGTATATTTACTACGATAGCAAACGCTGGATTGTACTTAGATACATTGGATGAGCAACGTTTGCATAAGATTCGTCAACTGGAAAGCTACCAAAAATTAAAATCCCCAGAAGTTGAAGATGTCGGTCAAAAGCCAGTGTTTGTGACGCCATTGACCAGCTTGGAACACTTGAAGGAAGGCGATCACGCACATTTGGAATGCCGCGTCGAACCAATACACGATGCCAATTTGAAGATAGAGTGGTATCGCAATGGCAAACTTCTCACAGCTGGTCATCGCTATAGAACAACACACGATTTTGGCTATGTTGCCCTCGATATTTTGTATGTGTATGGTGAAGATACTGGCACTTACATGTGCAAAGCAACCAACTTGCTCGGTGAAGCTATGAATACCTGCAATATTCGTGTTGTGAACCGAAAGAGCATCATTTACGATACTCAACATCCAGATGGTTTGGAAAAGATTCAGAAATTGGAATCACGAGGTGCCCAAACACGCAACGAAATCGCAGAAATTCCAATTACTCCACCAAGTTTCACTACCAATTTGCATGGCACCACCGAAATTTATGAAGGACAGACAGCTCATTTCGAAGCACAGGTTGAACCAATTCACGATGCCAACCTCAAGATCGAATTCTATCATAATGGAAAATTGTTGCAATCCGCTTCACGATTCCACACAACACACGATTTTGGCTACATTTCTTTGAATATTCAAAAGGCTGTTGCTGAAGATGCCGGTGAATACATGGTTCGTGCTTACAATGCTCTTGGCGAAAGCCGATCAATGATTCGTTTGAATGTTATCACCAAAGGTAGCATCATCACCGAATCACAACGTCCAGAAGGACTTGAAAAGATTCGTAAATTGGAAATGGGTACACCACATACTCGCCCAGAAGTTCCAGAGCCAGTCACAAGGCAACGTCCCGTATTCACTCAACCATTGCAAAATATCGATTCTATAGTTGAAAGTCAAACGGCACACTTTGAATGCCGTTTGATTCCAGTGGGCGATCCAACATTGAGAGTTGAATGGTATAGAAATGAAAAGATTATCGAAGACAGTTCACGTATTACGAAACAACACGATTTCGGTTTTGTTTCAATGGACATCAGTCATATTCGTTCCGAAGATGAAGGTGTGTACATGTGCCGCGCAATCAATGCATTGGGAGAAGCAGTTACAACAGCTGCCATGAAGATTTGCACATATGCTAGCATTCAAATGGACACACAACATCCAGAGAGTGTTCGTAAATTGCAACAACTTGAACAACCAGCTCGACAACCTGCTCTTGAACATGAACGCGTCTTTGAAAAGCCAATATTTACTCAATTATTGACTGGACCAGCTGAACTATGGGAAGGACAACATGCTCACTTCGAAGCACGTGTTGTGCCAGTTGGCGATCCAAGCTTGCGATTCGAATGGTATGTTAATGGTGTTGAATTGAAGATGGGATCGAGATTCCGTACATCACATGACTTCGGATTTGTTTCGCTCGACATTAGTTCTGTTGTGACTGAAGATTCAGGTATCTACATGTGCAGAGCTATCAATTTAGCTGGCGAAGCAGTTTCATCGACTAGCATGAAAGTCAAAGGAAAATCATCAATTCTTGGTGATGCTCTATCACCTGAATCATGGCAACAAATTCAATTGAAAGAAGCCGCAATGAATCGTGTGCCAGAAATGTTTGTCGATCAAACACCACAACAAGCTCCAGTATTTACCACCCATTTGCAGAGCTATGAAAAATTGGTCGAAGGTCAACACATTCAATTGGAAGCTCAAGTTGAACCACGTGCTGATCCTAACTTGAAGATCGAATGGTACAAGAATGGCATAACTCTTACAACTGGTTCACGCATTCGTAACACATTCGATTTTGGCTTAGTCATCTTGCAAATCAATTCATTGCGTGACGATGACTCTGGACTCTATACATGTAAGGCCACAAACTTGGTTGGCGAAGCATTTTCAACGTCATCACTTCGCATCGGTGATCATCATTGGCTTATCGGTGATTCATTGCATCCAGATGCACTCCCACGCATTGCTCAATTGGAAGAGCCAAAACCAGGCCGTCCAGAAATGCCAGAACCAACCTACGAATCGCCTGTCTTTATTACTCATCTGAACAATATTGAATGCCGTGAGAACGACAATGTTCGCTTCGAATGCAACGTTGAGCCGGCTAGAGATCCAATTATGCAAATTGAATGGTTCTTCAATAACAAGCCATTGAGCGCTGGTTCAAAATATAAAACTACCTATGATTTGGGTTTCGTTGCTTTGGAAATTGTTTCAACTTATGCCGAAAACTCTGGCATTTACACATGCAAAGCAACAAATTCGAGGGGAAGTGCCACAACATCGGGCACATTGCGATGCATTGGAGCGCAAACAATGTTTTTGAATACACAACATCCACAAGGTCAAGCTGGCTTAGAAGCTGTCCAAGAGACCGAAGAAGACTTGGCCAACCGATACAAACGCGAGGTGGTGAAACCAGAAACAGACTACCCAGCTCCAGTTTGGACAAAGCCATTGCAACCAGAATTCCGTTTGAGCGAAAATGAAGCGCTTCATTTGGAAGGTCAAGTGGAACCAAAGGAAGATCCTAACTTGAAGATTGAATGGTACCTAAATGGTAAAGTTTTGCAACATGGTTCCAGATTCAAGATGAATAGCGAATTTGGTTTCGTTACACTTGATTTGGTCGATGTGTATGAACGTGATCAAGGTATTTACACATGCAAAGCAATCAACAAGAAGGGCGAAGCGTTCACCACAAGCACAATCATTTGTTCAGGCAAAGAAAGTATCGTTGAACGTACACAACATCCAAAAGGAGCCGAAGGTCTTGAGACAATTCAGAATTTGGAAGAATCATTGCGCAAAGCTGAACCCACTGCTGAACCAGTTGAAAGTGGTCAATCACCACGTTTCACAACTGAATTAATTACAATTCCCAACATTGCCGAAAGTGAAATCGCTCACTACGATGCAATGTTGGTTCCAACCGGTGATCAATCGATGATTGTGGAGTGGTTCTATAATGGAAAGGTTCTTGAGGCTGGACATCGCTTCAAGACTGTCTACGCTTTTGGTATGGTTGTGCTAGAGATAATTGGAACAAAGATCGAAGACTCTGGTACTTATACATGTCGAGCTACAAATAAATATGGTACAGCTGAGACTAGCACACATTTGACATGCATCGAACGTTTGGCTGGTCAACCACCCAAATTCACAACTCACATCCAAAGCTTGGCTGGATTAAAGGATGGCCAATCAGCTCACTTTGAATGCACATTGGATCCAGTTAAAGATCCAGACTTAAAAGTGGAATGGTACCACAATGGCAAACCAATGCGCCATTCAACTAGAATCAAGCCAGTGTCCGACTTTGGCTTTGTTTTGCTTGACATCGCTTATGTTCAAAGCCATGATTCTGGTGAGTACGTGTGCAGAGCGTGGAATAAATACGGTGAAGATTTCACTCGTGCCACAATCGATTGCGTCGGCAAAGGTGGCGTATACTATGACAGTTTGCAACCACAATCTCTCGAAAGAATCAGAGAATTGGAAGGTTTGGGCTTGCAACAGCAACCACCACCTCCGACACCAACTGCTGAAGCTCCACGCTTCATTACCGATTTGAAGGATATTTCCAAATTGGTTGAAGGTCAAAGTGCTCACTTTGAAGCAAGACTTATGCCAGTCAACGATCCGGATTTGGTCGTTGAATGGTATTGCAATGGAAAGAAATTGCCACATGGACATCGTTACCGCACTTTCCACGACTTTGGTATCGTTATTTTGGACATTTTGTACTGCTACGAAGAAAATTCTGGTGAATATGAATGCCGCGCCACCAACAAATACGGAACTGCTGTCAGCAAAGCCTCAATGCACTGCTTCTCGAAGACCAACCTTGTCCTAGACTCACAATTGCCACGTGTAAGTACTACACAATTATTGACATTTTGGAACTTTTTAATAAATGAAAGGAATGTATTGGCCACAGGAAAAATAATGGAATATGCTGAAAGTATTAAAAAGCCTGACTGATGTTCATATTTGTGTGTTTACAGGGAATGGAGGGTGGTTTGGAGAAGATTCAAGGTCTTGAAGACTCACAAATTCGTTTAAATGAAGTTGCAGTTGAGGAAGCAAAGGGTCGAGCACCTGTATTCACAGTTCCATTGTCGAACGTGGACAGTTTGCGCGAAGGTGAAAATGTACACTTTGAAGCTCGCGTAATGCCAACTGATGATCCAAAATTAAAGATCGAATGGTATTGGAATGGCAAACCACTGAAGACAGGCTCTCGTTTCCGCACATTCTGCGACTTTGGGTTTGTCATTTTGGAAATTTCACCAGTGTATCCAGAAGATTCTGGTGAATATGCTTGCCGTGCAATTAATGAATATGGTGAAGCCGTTACCACCGCATCGATGAAAGTTCAAGGAAAACGTAGCGTTATCCTTGAATCACAGTTGCCCAAAGGAATGGAAGGAACAATCGATCGAATAGCCGAACTTGAAGGACTCGGTGTTCAATATGGTCAACAAACGCCCGAAGAAGAGACTGGAAAATCGCCAGAATTCGTCACATCACCAGCTGATCTCACAATCAATGAAAATGGTTTGGCTCACTTTGAATGCCGTTTGACACCAATTCACGATCCAAGCTTGCAAGTCGAATGGTATCATAATGGAAAAGCTTTGTGGTCTGGATCTCGCATCAAGACCATCAATGACTTTGGTTTTGTTATCTTGGAAATTGCTGGTTGCTATCAACGCGATTCAGGTTTGTATACATGCAAAGCCACAAATAAGCATGGCGAAGCAACCGTTTCATGCAAATTGCAAGTAAAAGGCCGTACAGGCATCATCATGGAACCACAACTGCCATCGAACTTCCGCAGTGGAACAGAAAGTTTGCAGAGACTCGAAGAAAGCTTGCACAAACGCGAAGAAATCTTTTCCAATGAAGAACAAGCTCATCCACCGAAATTCATTGTTGATATCGCTGATAATGTCGATGTGCCAGAAGGTGGTCCAGTTCATTTCGATTGCCGCGTTGAACCAGTTGGCGATCCATCAATGCGCATTGACTGGTTCCAAAATGGCCGTCCATTGGCTACCGGCTCGAGAGTACATCAACTTAATGACTTCGGTTTTATTGCACTTGACATCGACTATATTTACTCACGTGATTCGGGCGAATACGTTTGCCGCGCAACCAACAAATGGGGAACAGCGGTTACAAAAGCTAAGGTGACCTGTGTTGGTAAACTAGGTATTATTTCGGATTCGCAATTGCCACAAGGTATGACCGCCGAACACTTGAAAGACTTGGAAAGAGGTCCAGTAACCGAGCCAGTACCAGAAGAAGCTCCAGCTGGCCCACCGAAATTCGTTACTTATATCAAATCGGCTACCGTTGAAGAATCGGAAGCGGTACGTTTCGAATGCCGTGTTGAACCGAAGACTGATCCAAAACTTCGCATCGAATGGTACCGCAACGGTAAATTGCTGCCATCAGGACATCGCTACAGAACTGTCTACGATCTTGGCTATGTATCATTGGACATTTTGTATGTTTATGGCGAAGACTCTGGTGAATACGTATGCCGTGCTGTCAACGAGTTCGGGGAAGATTTAACCAAAGCATCAATTTCATGCAAACGTAAAACTAATACATATTTTTGTTAAAAATCCTATTTTGAAATTTTTGTGTATTCCATAGAATTACCATCGATTATTTTGCAAAACCAAGTTCCAAAAGGAATGAAGACATCCGAAACATTGATGCAAATGGAGGCCGCCGTCAAGAAATACACTTCAGAAGTGTTCCTCACGGAAGATGATTTGTACGATATTGATAAGAAACAGCCACCACGTTTCGTCACCCAAATCAAGGACCAATCCAGCTTAATTGAAATGCAATCAACCAAATTCGAATGCCAACTTGCACCAGTCGGAGATCCGAATATGAAAGTCGAATGGCTCTTCAATGGGAAACCACTTCATCATAGTAAATGCCGGAAAATAAATACAAAAAAGTTTTGTTTTACTCAATTTTTCTTGATTTTTAATTTTCTGCAGAGAATCGCTTCGAACCAATCTACGACTTTGGCTATGTTGCTATGAACTTCAACTGGGTGTATCCAGAGGATAGCGGTGAGTATATTTGCAGAGCAACGAACTTGTATGGACAAGATGAAACCAGAGCAGTGATCAAAGCAACTGGCAAACCTGGAATTGTCTACGATTCTCAATTGCCATTGCACATGAAGAGTATTGAGAAGATTCGTGAGATGGAATCCTCTTGGCAAGTGTAAGTATAAAAAAAATCAATCATTGCGATAACGATGAAATACAACCTTGTATTATTACAAATAGTGTACCAGAAGAACCCGATGAGAACGCTAAGCCAAGAACAGCACCAATTTTCGTTCACAAGCCAGAATCAGTTCAAGTGGAAGAGGGTGAATGGGCCCGGTTCTGTGTGCGTGTTACAGGTCATCCACGACCTCGTGTAATGTGGCTTTTAAACGGCCATACAATTGTTAATGTGAGTGAAAGCTTTAAATAAACATTTATTTCAAATTTTACCTCAATTTCGAAAAATCAATTCTAATGTTATATATTGTGTGATTATTCTTGAAGGGCTCCCGATTCAAGCTCACGTATGATGGCATGTACCATTTGGATATACCAAAAGTACGGCAATACGACACCGGTAAAATTGAAGTTATTGCTAGAAGTTCAGTTGGTGAAACATTGGAAACCTGTGAGCTCAAAGTTGTTCCACGATCGGACGATTATCGTGGCGTACTCAAGAACTCACCACGACGTAAGTACTCTTTTCTATTCAGCCATATATTTACAAACGGCTATGGCTCTACGAATCTAAAAATCGGAACGATTAACTTCAATCAAAAAACGAATAGCATCATCACTATGGGAAATGAAAAAAACACACGATAATGTAATAATAAGCGTTTTTTTGGCTTCTGCAAAGCCGGTTTTATTGCACATAACACATCTTTGCTTTCTTACACACACACACACACACACACACACACATCGTAGAAAATTTCAATAACACATCAATAGCAAATTATTTAACAAAAAAAAGATATGCACAAACACTCTCTATATCATATATCACCAAATCCTCAAATGCTCAATCCCTTCAAAATACGATCCTATTGCTACTTTACAATCCGAATTCGCTTCGCTGTGCATCATGCTAGCTGCTGCTGTAAATTGGCATGGGTCATTTTGTGCATTAAGCGTACACTCGAGGTAAAATGTGAAATTAACATTATTTAATGTAAATAAAAATAGATTATTCAATTTTTTGTGTAATTTTAACAATATTCGTATAATTACAGGGTGCGCCATCTCTTTGGTCGGTATGTAGACCGATTTCTATATGTGAGGTATTTTGATTCAATTTGACCCTTTGCAGTTCATTTGGACTAGTCAAGTGAGACATGTCTTATCAAGTCAATCGGTTGTTTTTTTATCAAGTTATTCAATGTCTACATACCGACATAAGAGATGGCGCACCCTATATATAAATGCCAATAAAGTGGCAATTCGGGTTTTATATATTTAAATAATGAGTTTTTTCTTTTTTCTCGTCTGACTGAGATTTATACGTGATATATTTATAATTTATTAGAATCTCACACATAATTTGTTTGCACAAGATAAATTTGAAATGTTTCTCATGCAATTGCGTTCTGTATATCATTAGCCTGGTACGATAATGAATTGGTTACATACCAAAAAGAAAGGCAAGAGACTGAACTAGAAAAAACATTCGAAGATCGTCGCCAATATTTGACGGAACAGGGTGGTGACATCAGAGTAAGCGAACATTTCAACAAGACTAAACAAGAAGTTAAGGAAGTTCCCGAATGGCAAAAATCTGTTCAGAAAAAGAAAACTGAAAACTACTACAACAAATTGCAAGAACTTGAAACCGGCCAATTGCTTCGGGAAACGAAATTGCGCGAAGAAAGCCATCAATATGCAATCCCAGGTCGCAAAGTTGTTAATAAATCTATGGCTCAGGGTATGGCCCAAAAGTATCAAGAACAATTGTAAGTGTTTGATTCAGTTCATATTTCGTGGATGAGTCAGTTTTTTTGAAAATATGCGGCATCTATGTATTCAAGTGATGAATATTTTTGAATGTATGAATGCACCAAGAGCTGTGTGTATACACGTTAAATCTGTGAACCGTTTGTAACACAGCGCACTACAAGCATCGCTGTTTCCATTCACACGTTGCACCCACAAATACATGCACACGAAATTCTCCTTGGGAATATAGATGCCATATATTTTCAAAAAAATTGAAATTACTAATTTCGTGAGGATTATTTGCTAAAATGCGCACATTTAATGCCCCATTTAAGAGAGAAAACTGAAGATGTCGTGGATTCGAGTATCACAACTGTTCGAAAAGTGCAACAACAGCAACAGCCATTGCAGCCAACTGAACAATCAGTGTACGGCCGTGAAATGCATGTGAGCCGTCAAAAGCAAACTCAAAAAGAAACGGTGGGTGATGTTGAAATTACACGTAAGATAACTGCAACTGAAACCACTGAACACGAGCACAAAGGTACGGCTCAAGAGCGTTTCGTAGAAGGACCAGTGAAACCATCAAAAGCACCATTCTTCACCAAGAAAATTCAACCATGCCGTGCATTTGAAAATGATCAAGCTCGTTTCGAAGTTGAATTCGATGGTGATCCAATTCCAAAATTGCAATGGTATCGCGAAAACTTCCCAATTCAAAATTCACCGGTGTTCCAAATTCACACATTTGGCACAAAATCCATTTTGATGATTCGTCAAGTGTTCCTCGAAGATTCGGCAATGTTCTCAGTTATAGCTGAAAACCGCGGCGGAACAGCTAAATGCAGTGCCAACTTAGTGGTTGAAGAGCGAAAACCTCCAGGCAAAGGAGCTGTAAGCCCACCAAGTTTCTTGACAACCGTTCAGGATGTTGCAGTGAATGAAGGTCAATTGGCTCGTTTTGATGCCAAAATTAATGGCACCAAGCCATTGGATGTGTACTGGTTGCATAACGGGCAGAAAATCGTTCCAAATATCAAGTACAAGATAGTTGAAGAGGATAACACATACACTCTTTTGATCATTGAAGCGTTTCAAGAAGATACTGGCACTTATGAATGTGTCGCTGTCAATAATGCGGGTGAGGCTCGTTGTGAGGCTGAATGCACGATTGATTCATTGAAAATGAGACAAAAGAAACCACAACAATCGTTTGGCACAGAAAAATCACCAACACTCATCGAATCATTGAAGGACCAAACAATCAGCGAAGGTTCAAGTGTTATATTTAAATGCCGTGTCATTGGAAAACCCAATCCAACTGCTCAATGGTTCAAAGGACCAAACATAATAAAACCATCGAAATTCTTCCAAATGTCACGCGACGGCGAATATTACACTCTGAGAATTACCGAAGCGTTCCCAGAAGATGAGGGCACTTACAAATGCGAATTGGCTAACAATCTCGGTAAAATTACGACGAGTGCCAATTTGCGTGTGCAAGCGCCAGAGATGCAAGAATCTCTGCCGACTTTGTCACCAATGAAAGACGTTGTTGTACAAGAAGGAAGTCCAGCTCAATTCAAAACAACAATTTCTGGAAAAACCAAACCAACCAACGTAAGTTGCCAACAACAACCAAAATTTCGAAAAAAAAAAATTCGAACTTTCGATCAGGTGAATCAGTATAAAGGATTTTAATTCCATTTCATACAGGTTAAATGGTTCCGTGAAGGTGCTCTTATACCAGAATCACCCGATTTCCAGGTGAGAATTCCATTTTACGTTTCAGCGATGAAGTACTTTCAATAGTTTTACTTTATTGCATTATTTATAATTCGTATTCCAAACAATTATTCAAAACCATTGAATATGCATTTCTAAATTATTGAACCCAATGAAAGCACTCGCATTCTTCTGCAATATTTATTTTCAGATGATCTTTGACGGTAACAATGCAGTTTTATTGATTGCAACTTCATATGAAGAAGACTCGGGTCTCTTCACATGCCGAGTTACCAGTTCTGCGGGCCAGGTCAAAACTTCGGCCAAACTTATCGTTAAAAGTAAGAAATAAATAAGATCTGTTGTCTGAACCTATTTCTGTTTTGTGTTATTTGTTTGATTTTGTAATTTTCGCAACACACACAATTTATAGCTTTGACAATTTAAAAAGCAAGAAAAATGAAAATCCTAAAAAAATGGGTGAAAAAACATTATTCGGCATTGCCGAACAAACAAAAAAACGAGAAGAGATTTAGTAAATAAAAAAATGAATTATCCCGTAAAATTCAATACATACAAATATGAGAATAATCAAAAATTTCATTTGAAGCACAAGAGTCAAACTTTTGTCTCTGAATGGCAACGCATTTCAGCCAAAATCAATAAATTTGTCAAACGAATACGAATTTATCGCAATTTACGAGTATTTTCGGTGCAACATTTTTGTTGATTTGTTTCGGTTAGCCATGTTTTTGGTATAATAATGAAATGATCGACAAAATTAAATACTTGTAAATGTGTTGTATGATGCATTTCAGCCAAAAGCCTGGAACCCATAACAACTAATCCAGGAATTGTGTCGAATTTCGAGATGCAAACAGCAACGACCGATAAAAAGCGATAACTGATTGCATGATTGCATTCACTTATTTGTTCACAGAATGAAGTTAAATGAAAGAAACAAATATTGTTGAATGTGTTCAAGAATTAACTCAAATTTTACGAAGAAAGTGGGAAAAAATGGCAATAATGTGTTTTTTCAATGACGTTTCCACATTCAATTACTATGGATAGAAAATCGTCGAATGAAACATTTTCAAGTAGCTATATCTTCAAATATCATATAATATTTTTTGTGAATACTTTTGTTTGCTTAATTTAAATAGAAAAAAACACAACTAAAAAACAAAATGTTATATTGAGTGCCAATAAAGTGTTGAACATAGAAAGCAAACTGACCCGAACTTTACATTTGAATACATAATGTCATTTTTAGTTCATAAGTATATAAAGACTCATATCGTTCATTGCAATCGCGCTGTTTGTATTCAATATGTTACTTTCATAATCATATGCATATTCATGATCAAAAGAAAAGTTGATAATCAATTGATTTGAAGTAGATCTTCAGTGGAAAGATGCAGCTAATGAATCGCGATGTGATATTCCTGTGTCAACTTGTCGGTAACTTGTTCGCCAGAGTAGTTTTTGATCATTCAATGTTATTCCTGAATGAACAGACTGAAATGTCTTCTCATTATATTATTTTTCGCTTGTTTGTTTTTTTCAAGAATTTTAAAACGGCGTTTGAAAAACAAATGTGTTTTTTTTTGCGGAAGCAACCAAACAGGAAATATTTGTAAATCAACTGCATATTTTTTTGGACGGATCAAACGCCATCGCTTCACCTAGGAAGAGCCGATTCTGATTCAGTACGACGAAATGGGTGACTAAAAGGAAATGAAAACACGTCACATCAAACCATGTTTATACATTTTACGGGCATGCGCTCTCTGGCCGCCTTCGATTTACCCAGAATTTATAGCGATCATTTTCAGAGAATTTTTCTTTAGGATGTTTTCCATCCATTTTGTAAACGATAGAATATTCGCACCTATTCAACTCTCAGCACAGTACCGTTTGAATGTTCGTCAATTTACTTTCCATTCAATTTTTCAAGTGGGAAAATTGAACAATGTTTTGTGAAAAACAAACAGTGGAACGGTGTATTCTTTTCTATTTTTAAAAAACCAACTGAGAACGGGGGACGGCAGATCGCAAATAAGGTGACGATGATATGTGCGTTCGTTTACTGTATACTACAAAATCATTTAACTGTTCCAAACATTTACGTTTACCTCCTTCGAGATTGTGTTGTATGTTACCTTGTGGTCAATCTAAATTTGGAAACTTCTATCACTTACCTTTGTGTTGCTGAATCAAAAAATAGAAAATACTGAAGATAAAAGTATACATTTTAATTTCGGAAATTGAATCAAACAGTAGGAAAAGATAAAAGAGCTTCTAACTTTTAGTTTGAATAATTTTTTTTTCATAAATTACAACGCTAACTCATCTAAAAATAGGAAAATGAGTAATGAAAATCATCAAGACTTTTTTCGGTGATAATTCAAGTCAACGATTTATTACTACTTAGATCCCAACAATTTGAAAAATACAAAACCAAAAGAAAGAGAAAACACACACATACTCGATGTTCACTGAACACATTTATTGAGAAATATTTTTTTGAACAAAAATGGAATGATACAACACTCAAAATCCGCAATCAGTTATTCGTATATTATTTCATTCTCATTCACATATCATTCACACATGAACGATTGGAAATCAATTGTTTAGGTTCATTTAGCATTATCCTATTTTTACTATAATATATTGTATGATGGTTGCATGTTGATTTTTTTTTTATTGCCACATTATAATTACTAATTCTTATACAAAAAAGTTGTGAGCTCATTGCTTTTTTTAACCCTATTGTTTGTAATTGTTCATTTTGTTCGTATTTGAAAGAAAATAATTGATTTGATTTCAGTTGAATAATGTGCTTTAAATTAAAACCAACATGCATCCATTTTGAATTTCGATGTAAATTGTTTTTTATGTTTGTAATTGAGTTTAAAAATATCAGCAGCAATAAAAATTGAAACAATCACTTAATGTTTATTAGGCAGTGATTAATGTATTTTGAATGCATAATGTTTTTTTCTTATGTTAAATTAACGAAACGAAATTAATTAAATGTTTTTTATATTTTAATAAAAAATAGTCAGCAATTTGTTTAATGGAATTTCCAATTTATTTCACTAAACGTATTTGTCTGTTTTTATTTCAATCATTTAGTTTATCTGGAATCTAACTTTTCCCAAACTACGTTTGCTCAAAATAATTCACTTGTGCTCTGTTCCGGTAAATGTGAATACTTGCAAATCTAATGCGTAAAGAAAACATACTAAACAACTTTTAATATTATATTTATTTTGTTTATCTGCAACGTTTTTTTTTGTTCGCTCTTGTATGAGTTTTGGGTCCGGCAAACCGTTCTCATCTGAAGCCAACTAAAGACTAAAACTTGTTCACCAAATTTCCTATCGATGAAAATAAGATACCTATTTGTTTCAATGCTGTTCTATTTTAAATATCGTATCCGAGCTCTTCAAAATATTTAAATACTAATACACACTCCAGATACTTCAATGTATGTGGCGTTTTTAATATATTGTTGATCACTCACTGTATCTATTAATAAACAAGTCGAGCCAGCAAGTAAAGTTGGTTTTAACTCTGCACACGAGCAACGTTCTAGTTGCTGACGGACTCTTTCTCACATGATCACTTTTTTTCAAAATTCATGCCAAAATATGATTTAGATTTCGTACCCTCGCGTACGTTGGCTCTCACTGTTGTTTTTCATTTTACGATAGAAAAAACGACGATTCGGCGATTCAATGGTTGTGCATCGTATCATATAAATCACCTAGGACTCTACTCATGCCCAAAGTATCATTTATAAATATAGAATATGAGTCAAGTGCATTGCTTACCTATTTTGTGTTAATTAGCCAGAACATTTAATCGCAATCGGTTAAATTTATTAGCTGAATTTGCTAAAAAAACGGTATTTTTGCTGTTGTTCACAAATTCAGTGACAAAACGCATTTTGAACAATTGCCAATCCTTAATTCCTAGATAGTTTTTTTACCAACTCGCACAGACTATATATTATACATATAAATTAATCTTTTTTTCAGAAACACAACAATCTTTTAAACAGCTCCAACCAAATAAATTATCTTCACATCAAGCCGGACCATATGTCAATCAATTTTATTCACAACAACAACAGCAACAACAAGTAGGACAGCAACAGACATTTGGACAGCAACATCAATTCACTAAACAGCAGGCATATGGCCAACAACAGATACATTCTCAACGACAGGTGTATCCCGGGCAACAGCCGCAACCGAAATATGGACAACAGCTCCAATACGGCCAGCCGTTGCAATATGGACAGCAACCACAGTATGGCCAACAATCGATGTATGCTCAACAGCCTCAATTTGATCAGCAACCACAGTTTGTTCAGGAACAAACATTTGATCAACAACAGACATTTGTACAGAGATCTGATAGTCTGCAACAGCATACACAATGCTATCAACAAACCACCGATACTTTGGAGCCACCAAAGGGAGACGAATCGTTGCCTTGGCGTCGATCAAAAACACCAAAAATTCGAAGTCGAAGTTTGCAGCCCGTGCGTGATATTGAAAAATTGCCATGGCTACGGTCTACTCAACGTGATCGTTCGGTACCAAAACAGCCGACATTCATGCAAATGCATCGTGGACGTGTACCAGTTCGGCCATGGATTGAAGAAGTTATTAAATTAAAACGTACCGAATTACATCAAAAAGTGGTTGAACGTGCGAAATTGGAAAAGGTCAATTTAAAAGAATCTTATATCGAACGCAAAGAAATTCCACATGAAGAATTGGAAAAAGTTGATTTGAAACATTTAGAATGGGATGCAGATGCAGTGAAATCTGGTCAAATTACACAGCTAGCTGAATGGCAGCAAGGTCTATTTGGCGAATCGGGATTGAGTATACATCATATGAAGCACGAAGATCAGATGACAATTCTCGAATTGACAAAACAGATTGATGAACTTATTCAGGCAGACAAATCACAAGGTGTGCCATGGGAGATTCAAATGAAGCAATTGAAAACAATTGAACGTACTCAAAAGTTTATCGATAAATTCCAATTGGAAGATACTAGCTTAAAATCAATGCGACAACAAGCAGTTGAGGAACATCGTAAAATTTCTCAACAACAACAGTTCCACACAGAAGATACAAATGTGTTGCGAATCGATAAACGTGAGCAAATTGAAATGTCTGACATTCAAAAGAATGCATTCGATGATGTACAAGGTCTAATGCAACAACAGCAATTCCTACAGCCATTGTCACATACTGAAGATACTTCTCTACTGAAATTGTCCGAACACACAAAATTGGATATGACAGCCATTCCTCAGATGGAACTAGAAACACCAAACATGTGGCAGCGTGGTAAACAGCGGCAGATAGATCAAGGCCCTTCATCTTATGTAGATGACTCTACGGTTTTGTCATTGAAGAAAACTTCACAAATTACACAGAAGTACACTGATTTGGATGAGACTAGCATTGGATGGCAGCGTGGACCAAAACTACAGGGGGGCACTGTCTCCCATTCACAAGTCGAAAAATCACAAGTTCGAGATGCAGAAAAACAGCAATGGGAACAAGAATTGCCATGGATGCGTGGAAAGAAGATTGCAAAAGGTAAAGCAACTCATGTTGAGGATACAACACTTTTGAAGATAGATCAAACACAGGAAATTGTCCAAGAGCATATGCAAATTGACGAGCAACCAGTGATGTGGAAACGAGGACAGAAACATCACGAGACCGTCATTCATCAGAAAGATGAGACTAGACAGGATGTAGAGGAAGAGATACAAGACGAATTGCAAGAAAAACCCGGTGCATGGGTACGTGGAAAGAACATCTCCGAATCGCATGTTGAAGATTCTATAGTTTTTGAATTGGATCCAACACAGCAAATTGTTTCACAAGGAATCAACACGGATGAGACCATAGGTGTATGGAGACATGGTCCGAAACCATACGAATCGAAACAAACTGAAGAAATTGTGGAAGAACGAGCAGAAAGTTTTCCCAAGCAACCATTTCCAATACCACAGGTAAAGCCTTGGACAGAAGAACAGGTGGTACTCAAGAAACCCGCTGAAACATTTGCAAAGAAAAGTGTGCCAAAACAGCAAGTATCACAACAGCAAACACCAGTCAAACCGTGGACCGAAGAACAAGTTGTTCTCAAGAAACCAGCAGAAAAACTTCAAGAACGCAAGGATAGTGTGCCACAGCAACCATTAGAAAAGGTTAAACCATGGACGGAAGAACAGGTGGTCCTCAAGAAAGCACCTAAAGAAGTGACTCCAGAATTCAAGCAAAATTTATCACAACAAACATTGGAGCAAGACAAACCATGGGAAAAAGAACATTTTGAGCGTAAACCAACTCGCCGCGAATCAGATGAAATCGAAAACTTGAAACCTGACAAACCAAAATCACCTGAGGTACAACGGCCAATTGAGGTTGAACCAACGCCAGAGTACATACAGGAACCAGTCAGCGAAAAACCAATGGTAAGAAATAGCTAGATGTATTTTTCTGTCAGTTTTAATCAGGGAGCTAAACTAAACCGAACCAAATATTTGGTTTAATTGTGTGAACAAACCGAACCGTTTGGAGCGTTCCGAAAAATGGTTTGTATGGAATACAGAAACATTTATTCTTAAGTGTATCAGTATACATAACTCGGAAATGAACTAAAGGGTGATTTTTTAAGTGGTTTCTTTTTGAAAATCGAAAAAAACGCAAAAAATTTCGAAAAGTGAATCAAATCTTTATTGAAATCGATAAATTGGTTCTTGCCATTTACTTTTTGAAAATAATTTCATGCAAATGTTGGCCGCGGCTACGGCGCAAATGGTCCATACGGGAAGTCCAATTTTGGCACACTCTCTCCAACATATCGGCCGGAATCCAACATATCGCCAATAACGCGTTCGATGTTGTCCTCCAAGTCGGCAATCGTTGCTGGCTTGTCCGCATAGACGAGAGACTTAACGTAGCCCCACAAAAAATAATCCAGGGGCGTTAAATCGCACGATCTGGCCGGCCAATGAACGGGGCCGAAACGAGAGATGAACTGTTCGCCGAACTTACGGCGCAGTTCGTCCATGGATGGACCCGATTCGCAAGCGTTGCTCGTTTGTAAGTCTTTCCATCTTGAAATTGCAAAGCATCTGTCAAAAAATTAAACGTCAAAAAGAAACCAGCTAAAAAATCACCCTTTACACAGTAGTGTACGGTTTGCTCCGATGAACACTTAGCTGTGAAACCGTTTCAAAATCGGTTTGTATGAAAAACGTCAAACCGATTTCGGCCCCTGGTTTTAATTTCCAGCAATGGAAGGTTTTGTTTAGAATTAAAAAAAGTAATGGTAAACTCTAGAAATACGTTCTTTAACTTCAGATGGGTTTATTATTTTAATATTAGTAAGATGTCTTATTAAATATAAAAAATGTCTTTATAACATACTATTCGATTTACAACAACAACAAAAAACATTTATAGACCGTTATTGCCTTTCAGCGTCTGGTCTGTTTACGAAACAAATATACCCCTAATAATACCTCTCCACAAACTCCGATCGAGAGCCAAGTTTTGAGTTTCAACACACCATTCATATCCCCTCGCATTCAAATCATATTTAACCGAATCTAAATAACGTCGACGTGGTCTACCCCCACCTCTCGGCCCATCAGCTTCGGCAAACAGAATCCGTTTCGGTAATCGCTCTTCTCCCATGCGTTTTACATGACCAATCCTTCTCAGTCTGGATTTGCTTGCTTGCTCTCCTACCGAATCGACGTTTGAATCCCCCCGAATAATCTCATTTTGGATTCTGTTTTCCCACTGATCGCGGCGCGAGACTCCCGAAACCATTCTCAACACTCTCATATCAGACACTTCCAAATCATGAATCAAATTCTCAGAATCAATCCAGCTCTCGCTACCATATAGAATAGTTGGTTTGAAGATTGACCCGAGAATCAACATCTTTGTTTCTGTAATCAATTCACGTTTATTGAAAACGTGTGATCTAAGTTGCGCTACTACTTTATTTCCATTAACCCTACGCTGTTCAAACTCTTTATTAAACTTGCCATCTTCCGATAAGATGCAACCCAAATATTTTAATTGGGAAACTTGTTCCAACAAGTTGCCATTCAATGTGCAATGAATTGGCTTTCGAGTTTTTCCGAGTTTTGTACATCATCTGCGCAAGCAAGTGCAGAGATAATATTGCCCCCAAAGCTACTCTACCCCTTAAATTGGCTGATTTGATCAGCTTGTCCATGTAAATAATATATAGAAGAGGTGAAATTATACATCCATGTCGCAGACCATTACGTACTTAAAACCATTCACTCAAATCTCCATCCACTCTTACTGCTGCTTTCCTGTTTACGTACAAACTTTTGATCGCGTTGAGAAGATATCCATTCACACCATAATCGGCCAAGACTGACCACAACTTAGATCTGGGAATGCAGTCGTATGCTCTCTGCGAATCCACGAAACAGAAGTATAGTTCCCTATTTCTTCCAAAGAATTTCTCCAATATTTGTCTCATGCAAAAAATTTGATCTTGACAGCCGCGCATTGAGCGGAAACCCGATTGATTTTCATCCAAGAGCGATTCGACAATAGCTCTTGTTCTCTTTTCCAAAATTGCACTATATACTTTACCGACAACGCTCAGTAGAGAGATTCCTCAATAGTTTTTGCAGTCTCTTTTACTGCCTTTCTTATGAAGTGGCGAAATGACTGCGCCACCCCATTCTTCAGGGACAACAGAGGAACTCCAAGCTAAATTAAAGATGCGATGTAACCAGCGAACACCTACCAAACCACTACTAATCAGATATTAATTCCGAATTTTATCCAAACCAGCAGCCTTACCCCAACTCAACTTATTAATTGCACTCTGAATTTCATCCATGCTAATCTCTTCCAAACTCTCTTCACTCACATTTCCATTCAAATTCTCATTCACCAAATCGGCATTTTCTACATTCAGCAATTCATCAAAATATTCCTTCCATCGTTTCAACACATTCTTTCTAAACAACACTACATTGCCCAACTTGTCCAAAACAGCTCCAGGAGCATGTTTCTTGCCACCGTTCCTAATTCTCTTTTCCTTCACAGCAATTCTAATATCTTCATTCCACCATTCAGTCTTCTTTCTCCCATTCTTGACTACAAATATGCCACAACACACTTTTGCTACTTTTACAATCACTTCCTTAAACAAATTCCATTCATACTCAATCCCAGACTCTTCGTTCACTTCGACTTGCGCAAATTTTTCCCCTAATTTTGCTAAAAACTCTCTCACTACATTCACATCTCGCAATCTTTCACTCTTTTTGTTGACTTCTGATAGCTTCTTAAGCCGCTCTTGCTAATGCACAGTTTGCTGGCTACCAAGTAGTGATCAGAGTCTAGACCAAAACTTCTATACACTCTCGTATTTAAAACTGTTTTGCGCAAGCTTGCCTCAACAATAATGAAATCGAGAAGAGATTTTTGATTCTGTCCAGGATTTTCCCACGAATACATGTGAATTTTCTTGTGCTTGAAATGCATTCGCGAAAGACTCTTCACCAAATTTTCCCAGTACAGCGGAGAAATTTGGATCATTTCTACCCACTCTCGCATTGAAATTGCCTAATAGAATCACTCTTTCACTACCCTTTCTATCGTCATTCAGATCAATGTAGAAATCGTTCAAACTGTCTGAATCTGCCCAACCATGGAGCTCCGTTGCATCCCCTCGTCCAAGGCACAATATTAAGATTTCGAAAAAAATGCATTTAAGGTGAGGGGCGTGCTAAGCCACTCGGCACCCGAGAAAAAACACATCGATTTTGCCGAAAGAGACATATCCGCGGAATTACCATGCTACCGAAATCGGAAATTGTAAAAATTTACGAAAACAAATTCGGCCAAATGTATGAAATTGGAACGAACTCACCAAAATACATGTACACTAGGGCGGGTCGATTTGTAGGGAACCAAAAAAATCCATCAAGTACCTATGATTTCCGTGTTCTATGGACCATTTCAAGAAAATGTGCCAAAGAAACCATACCTCTATCGTGAAAATCGAGTCTGCTGATTTTCGTGGAAACATTTTTTGTACATATATGAAGTATTTTTGGGTACTTACTTCACGTTCACATCCATAACTCAAAAACTATTTATTGGATCATATCGAATGGACGCGCGTTGGAAAGGTGGGCTCATTCTGATCAATTTACATAAAAAAATCATCGACATTGATGTTACGGTTCAAAAGTAATGAGCATGTTTGAGAAATTTTTTGAACTATTTCTTTTTTTTTTATTTTTTTTTCTTTCAAATTGAGAGAGAAAAAAATAAAAAACTAAATATTCAATTTGAGCGAAATATAACGAAATGTTTTTAAAAAAAGGCGGTAATCCTGTTTATCGACATATGTGTAAAAGAAATAGTTCAAAAAATTTCTCAAACATGCTCATTACTTTTGAACCGTAACATCAATGTCGATGATTTATTTATGTACGACACATATGTCGATAAACAGGATTACCGCCTTTTTTTAAAAACATTTCGTTATATTTCGCTCAAATTGAATATTTAGTTTTTTATTTTTTTCTCTCTTAATTTGAAAGAAAAAAAAATAAAAAAAAAAGAAATAGTTCAAAAAATTTCTCAAACATGCTCATTACTTTTGAACCGTAACATCAATGTCGATGATTTTTTTATGTAAATTGATCAGAATGAGCCCACCTTTCCAACGCGCGTCCATTCGATATGATCCAATAAATAGTTTTTGAGATATGGATGTGAACGTGAAGTAAGTACCCAAAAATACTTCATATATGTACAAAAAATGTTTCCACGAAAATCAGCAGACTCGATTTTCACGATAGAGGTATGGTTTCTTTGGCACATTTTCTTGAAATGGTCCATAGAACACGGAAATCATAGGTACTTGACGAAAAAAAAAATCGACCCGCCCTAATGTACACCCTTCACATATGAAAGCAGTATTAACCGAACATTTACCGTTACATTGACATAAATAGTAGAGAATATGCTATATATATACTAATGAAATATCTCGAAATTCATAATTAGTGACCATAATGAACGTCGTTTAAATTATGATAAAGCTAATTTGCGGTTCACTTTTCTTGTTTTCACGACCGCCATTGACGAAATAATGGACACAAGCACTGAAACTAATGGGCTTGTCATCTGCTAATATTAAATGCACAAAAACACATTTTCTGAAAATTAAATTCTATGCGAAGAATGAAAATTTAACTTCTACTCATAATATCCAAATTAAATCTATTTTATGGCCAAAATATTCTAAATTGCACAGTCACTTTAGCCGGTGCTTATGTTCACATGTTCGAGCTTGACATTTGCCGCGTAAACAAGTGTACACTTTCCCGTACCGAACACACACTTTATACAAAAACCCGAAAAATCGAAATTTTCACGCAAACTCCATAATATACTAACGCGAACACGATTACTGGACACAATGAAAATAAAAATAAAATGTAATAAAGTCTAAAATTTAATTTAAGTCGAAAGATGTATAAACCGATTCGGCAGCAACAGAAATCCACGTCTGTCACCATTAACGCCATCTTGCGTTTTCTCCTACTATTCGATTTAATAATTATTAATAATTATTAAATTATAGTATTGAATCGTCTTATTAAAAAAAATTTAAAAAAAATCTGGAAGTGGGTTTTAGTGGATTCTCAAGATTGATCAGACTACCTCCGGGAACAGGTCTGGTCCATTGAAGATTTTTTTTTAAGATGATTTAATGCTATATTTTATTACATCTCAATAATTTAATAACATTTGTAATATGAGTATATTTAATATGTACTAATTTAATGATGTAATAACAAATACACATTTAAAAAAAAAAAAAACAAAAAAACAAAAAACAATACATATATAAAAAAAGCATCTATATCTTAAACTTTTAATATATCCAATTAAGACCTCATGCCTCACTTATATGCGCAATTAGAAAAGTTTTCGCAGGTCAGAATTTGACAGTAGATCATACCCTCATACACTTATAAGTAAATACTATAAAGATTCATTCTATAGAGATTCATTCCAATACAAAAATTGAATTGATATAATGAATATTGCGTTTTTATAGCAACAACAAGAAGAAATGGTAGAACGACCAACACCATGGCGACGAGCTGAGATGATAAAACCTGTTGAAGAGCAGGAAGGGAAGCAATGGTCCAAAGAGGAAGTAGAGAAATTGGAATTGAAACCGATACCTTGTAAGAAACAAGAAGTGGAAAAAGAAAAATCAGAGTTGCAACCAATTCGAACACAAGAAATCGCTCCTGAAAAGCCAAAAGAAGAAATGGTGGAACATTCAACGCCATGGAAGCGTGGACAAAAGTTAAAACCAGTTGAAGAGAAACTGGAAGAAAAACAATGGCTCAAAGGCAAACGAAAGCCATTGCCGGAAGAGGAAGTAGAAAAAGTAGAATTAAAACCAATCCCACGCAAGAAACCGGAGGAACAAAAATCGAAAGAGCAACCCGAACCCAAGTCAATTTCAAAGAACAAAGAGGTTGTCGAATTGCCAACTGAAGTCAAAGAAATTGTAATTCCAAAGATACCTGCAAACCAGGTCCAAATAAAAGCACCAAAATTCTTCAAGAAACTTCAACCAAAAATCTGCAAACCAAATGAACCTACAGAATTGAATGCAACTGTTGATAGTGTTCCATTCCCTGTTGAAGTCAAATGGTTTTTCAATGATGCTGAGTTGCATGCAACCGAAAACTTCGTGATGAAAATCGAAGAAAAAGTAGTTACATTGAAAATTGCTAAGGTCACACCAGAATTGGTCGGAAGTTACGCTTGTCAAGTTAAAAATGAAGCTGGTGTAGCAATATCACGCACGAACATTGTATTAGGTGAGCGTTTTTTTTGTATTAATATCTTTATACTGCTATTCTTATTATTTGGTCATGGGACTATGCTTGGATTGCGCAAAGAACTTATGCTTCTGCTTCCGCATCAAATTACTAATTCATATTTAGTTTAAAAAATGTGTATAGCTAACTCCTGAACACATTTCGAAGAAAATAGAATAATCATAATTTTGAAGTTAATTTGAAAAATGAGCAAGTAAAAAATTTGTGTCTGGCACTGACCCGTAGACTACACACTGTAGGATTGCGTAGACCACCCCAATGCTGATTATTATTCATGTTAATAATCTCAGAATCCACTATAAAAAATTATTATAGAAAAAGAAACGGGATTAGCACCAATATTGACAAAGCCAATTAAAATCTCGTATTCGGAAGGAGAGAATAAAATGGTCGTGTCAAATCAAGTAGAAGGTACATCAAAACCGAATGTAGTTTGGATGGAAGGCGAACAACAACTCATGCCAAATATAACTACAGAAATGCTGCATGTCGAAAAAACTGGAGAAATAGCTTTAATTGTTGAGGATACACCCATTGAATTGAAGGAAGCAATGGTTTTCAAAGTAGAAGCTGAGAAATTTGGCAAAACGATAGCTAAAGTGCGAGTGGAGCAAGTTATGGGACAGCCTAAAGCAATCATTCCACCAACATCAAAAACTCCACGCGTATCCTCGCTCAAAGCTCAAACGGTTAAAAAAAAATCAACACTCATTATTCGTTCGTCTTATATTGGTATTCCAGAACCTGAGGTCAAATGGCTGAAAAACGGCAAGGAAGTTGTGATCGATGAAGATGTCACAATTGTTATCGAAGATGGTAATAGTATATTGACTGCTCGCAATGTTGATCGTAAACGTGCTGGTAAATATGAAATCGTTGCAACTAATGAAATCGGAGAATGTCGAGCGTCTTGCAGTGTGATGGTATCCGATAATGATCAACCGGAAGAATTAGTTCCACCTTATTTCACTCTACCGCTCGAACCAAAGACGGTGCTTTCGGAAGACATTGTGATTTTGGAAACATCCGTCGAGTCCAATCCGATTTCATCATTCCAATGGTATTTCAATGAAACGCCAGTCACAGTCACTGAAATCACACGTATTCATTCGGGAGACAATAGATCAGTTCTGTTCATTGAACGCTTCACTTCTGAAAATGATGGCATTTACACGTGCCGATCTGAAAATGTAGCCGGCTCTGTGACCTCGAGTGCTACCATCAAATTAGTCGAATCTGAAGAACAGCTCGAAGAAATAAACGAATATTTATCGCCCAGATATATTAAGAAATTAAAATCAATGCGATTAATGGATGGTGAAGCTATGAAACTAACTTGCCGTGTCGTTGGTAACCCAATACCAAAAATAACTTGGTACCATGACAAACAATCGCTGAAACCAAACAAAGGAGTTACCATTACACAGGATTCACATGGTTTCTGTGAACTCAATATGTCCGAAGTATTCCTTGAAGATGCTGGAACTTACAGTTGTAAAGCAATCAATAAACTTGGAAAATCCACGACAAAAACTAATATCATCATTGAAGGTAGTACCCATTTGAGTGTGCGTTTCTTCTGTTGTCGTTTGCATCGTCGATTATATTATTGGTGGTTTTGTAGATAGATGTCGTTTGTAGTAGTTTCTATTGGAATTGAAGAAAAAGTTACACATTCCCTTGTAGATTTTTTTTACTGATAATCAGTTGGCTATTATGGGCAGAGCTGCGGAACTCACACTGTGTGTCGCACTCACACTCAAATGTACGCCGACCCGGCTTTTGTGTTTTCAGTGTGCACGCACATTTGCATAGAATTTTGACATAAGCGATCAATTTTACACCAACCGTCCCTAATGTCAAAGTTCCAAGCAAATGAGCATGCACACTATAAACACAAGAGCTGCGACAGCGCACATTTAAGTGTGTGCGAGTGTCCAAATATGCACACACAGTGTGAATTTCGCAACTCTGGGACAGAATGACTGAAATTTTCTTGGGATTACAGTAAAAAGTCACTCAAATCTGATTGAGTTGGAATTGTTTTTAGGCAAATTAACGTAATTTTCATCATTTTTATTCTGTTTTAATCACTTCGATTTCCATGTACTCAATTGAAACAAACTGCAACTCAGTCAGTTACTCACTCAAATAGACCGTCTATCATCTGAAAAAAATTCGTTTGAAAAATCAGTTCATAATCAATCAGTTTGAGTTGGCTAGCTCGGTATTGTAAACTGACATAGCTGTGTGGCAGCTAGCGTTTTTAATGAAACTCATGAAATTGATTGCAATAACATCTAATTCCCTGTATTCTTCTTATATTTTCCACGAACTGTAGTTAATGTGTTCCGAAATTCAGTCATTTAACACATTCTTTAAAATAAAATGAAACATTTACATCCGATAAACCATCTATTGGTGGCAGTATTAATGCTAATATTTAATGTTGCTTTGGGAATACACCATTTTTACCACCACTGTTGCTAATTGTATGAACTAAATCATATTTCTGCTTTGTATATAAATTTGTTCAACATTAATTGACCTTGCGATCACCAATTACAGTTGGATCGCAGGAAGACATTATAACGATTGTTTTACATTAAGGTATAATAATCGTTTTGAATGGTTGCTACAATTAAATAAAATGTTTTTCCAAATAGTTTAGTAACTTTTGATTCTAATAATTATTTAAACAGCCATTCCATTAACTGCATATCAATAGTGATAGTGTTGGATATTGAAATAGATAAATGATTTTTGAACTATGAATCGATGGCGATCATAATGGAACGATTGATTTGCCGATGAGAGAGAAAAGTTGCTATGGCATGAATACATGAATGTCCGAGAATGAAACTGAGACTAGAATTCACAACATATAGAAATGCAACAAAAAATAAAAAAATTCCATAGTGTAACACAGAAATGGAGACATTTAAAAGTGCAAACCCGAAATCGAAACATTTTGGAATGCAACATCGAGATCGACATTGTTTGAATAGATGTCTCATTCGGTGTTACACTTTGAAATATTATTTATTTTATGTTGCATTTCTATAAGTCTCACGTTCATTATCAGACATCCACATTCAAATGAAATGGTTGATTCTCTTTATTTATTCTTTTTGAAATAGCGTACGAAAATATTCCTGACTCCGAAATCACTTTCAGTTTACAAGAAGATATAGATAGAGTGAGTATTTAAGATTTTAGTAAAAAATATCATTCATGAATTTTAATTTGAATCTGAAAAATAATATATAATCCAAAAAACTGTTAACAATTATAATAAAAACGAATATTTAAATATACATTTGTGCTGCAGGCCGTGTCCATTGACGAGGATAGATCGGTTGCTCCAACGATCGTTAAAAAGCTACCAAACGTTGTGGAAACGAAGATAGGAGAAACCACAACTTTGGAAATTAAAGCGATTGGAAAACCACAACCAACACCAAAATGGCTGAAGGCCAACGAGGAAATCATTCCATCAAACGACTACATTATCCAAAACTATCCGGATGGAACTTCGGTGTTAACCATCACAAACGTGCAACCGGAAGTCATCGATAAAATCACATTTGTAGCAGTGAGTCCAATGGGCACTGCTAAGACAGCAACCGAACTACATGTCGTTGAAGGTATTTCATCGAACAAATTCAAAATATTTTTCTCTTCGATGTTTCTTGATTGGAGGCAACTCCACATAATTTTATATCAAATTTAAATTCTTTTTCAGCTTAAGCGAAGAAAGTTCGCATACATTTTCCTTCATCCCAAGTTCCTTATTTCCTTTAAACACACATTTGATCAACACAAACACTTTACAGCACATACAATAATAGATATATTTTTGTGCAGTGATGAACAACTAACCAATAATAGCCAAAATTGATTATTAATTACCAAATATCTGTGTTTTCCATTCACTAATTTGACGTTCCTGTTTATTCCTATTTGCTAGAAATTATTGGTACAAAAGAATATCGGCAACCAGAGTGGGTGACTCATATGGAAGATATGCGAGAAGCGCTAAGAGGTATGATTTTTATTTAAATATTGACGTTAAATGAATTACACACATAAATGCACACATACCATATTTTAATTAATACATGCACCGAATTCAAATCAAATCACAATTCCCATGAAATATTGATGTTGTTCATTTCACACAAGTAAGTCAAATTTGAACGTAATTTTTCTCACTCAAGTGGCACATATGCAGAGCTTTCAATACACCTTTAACACACTACAAATTCAATGTGAAACAGTACATAGCATTAATTCGTTCATATGGTTTCTTATTTATTTTGGCTAATTTGGCTTTTAATAACTCTGGCTAATTTTGATTTTTTTGAATGCATATATTAATTTCAGCTGCTAAATCATCACCTTCTTTTGTGGTAGAAATAGTAAACAAAAGAGTTTTAGAGGGTGAAACGGCTAAATTTGAATGCCAGTTTTCAGGAACGCCAACACCAGGTATAAAAAAACCTCCCTCTCCACACACACAAATTGCCAATTATTTTGGAAAAAAAGACATTCTATCCTTACATCTGAGCGAATTTCAATGGAATTTTATTATGGAAACCATTTAATCCTTTTTAGATGTTTTATGGTATCACAATTCGAAATTTCTTAAAAATTCAGAGAATGTGTTAATCAATACAAATTTGGAAGAAATGAAAACATCGTGCACCATTGTGAATGTGTCCAAAGAAAATACTGGCTTTTACACATGCAAGGCTATAAACGATGTGTCTGAAGATATTACCAAAGCGAGATTGGATTTGGCATCAAAAGGTCTTGCCTCAAGCACGACAAAGGCAAGTCCTGAAGAGACAAGCAGTAAAACAAGCACTGTGAAAGAAGCGGCCAAGGCGAAGAAAACGAAGACACACAAAAAGATTTTACAAGTACACAAAACAGCCAAAGAAGAAAGCGAAACGGAAGTGATTTTGTCACAAAGGCAGGAAGTGGAAGGCATCAAAGCCGATATTCAAATGGATGTGGGTGTGGATGTGAATGAAGAACCGACACATCAAACAATAGATCAAGCTCACTTGGAAGTCATTAGAGATGACGAGCGCATTTCAAATGTGCATAATGTTGAATTTACAACGAAGAGCGAAAGATTTGAAGATCAGGATGTCGAAATTTTGGAAGAAAATGAAGAAATTCACGTGAAAATTTACAAAGAAGTCTTTTCGCTGGAAGAAATAGAAAACTTGAAAGTTGCCGATGAAGTGAATGCAATACTTGAATCAATAGAAGCGCATCAGTTTGGTAGCGGAGAACAGCCACTTCGAGAACTAGCCACAATTGGTCACTTGCTGAAAAAAGGCGTCGAAATCACCGAAATCATACATTTGTATGATGCAAACTTTTTTCCAGCGCTTAAATTACCCGAATCACAATCAGCATTAGTTCAGCTTGTCGAACGGCAGGGCTTTGAAAATCTAATTACTGAAATTTTGACGGCAAACTCTGCAGAAGATGAAAATCAATTAGCGTCAACAGTTGGATTCAGAGCGTTTATGAAATTGGTTGAAATTACAAATACACCCATCGAAGATATTATAATGAATTTCAATTTTGAGGATTTCATATCGCAAGAATGGAAATACAAAGAGATCAAAAATAATGAAATCGTCGAAGTGACAGAAAGTCACGTCAGTAGTATACGAGAGGAGAAAATTACAGTAATCGGTAAAGAATAGTTGCACAATTCATAAATTCACAAACGAATAGTTGAATACATTGAATAGGAACCAATTCTGTACACATTGTTTTCAGAAAAAGCTTCAAAAGAAGAAAAATTAAGCACAATATGTGAAGGTTTGAATGAACAAAATTATTCTTTGTATTAAATTAAAACTTTTTTACTATTTTATTTATCTCTTTGTTCATGTTTTTCTTCTTAATTGTCTAGAGTCTCATTTTAATATTTCCACACACATCAATAAAAAAGAATATGCAAGACTCTTCATTTATTTTTAGAGAAAATTCAAGGTGATGACATTAAATGTGAATCATATACATTGAAAAAACAGAAGGGGCATATCAGTTATCTACTGCAGTGACGTAGATACCAACTGGCTCTGATGTAGTGCCATAAATTTTCGAAATTCATAGACTTCTACATATCTTTATATAACTGTTAAAGTTATGGCAATATGGATTCCATAATTAATACTGTGCCACTTCAGAAAATGATTTCCTTTCATTTTTTGAAAGTTTTCAAAACGTTCGAAACTGCAATTGTGGAGAAAATAAATATATTTGGTAACGTCATGACCTAATGATCGGAAAATTCTAAGGAATTTCGAAAAAGTTGTTTCAAATATGGAAATTCAGTTCGTTTCGCTATCTTTATAAAAAATTTAGATTTTTAATATTTTACTAGTCACTAGTTTTTATTAGTAATAAGAAGTACTAACTATTATTTTATTAGCTAATAACTAACTCCTAATAAATATTACATTTTGTATTTTGAATTTCATTACTTTTTAATAGAATTTTATTAAATCCTATTTTCGATGGAAACTGTAAAGTAATGTTAATTGCCTAACTCGAAACAACTAAAACTGCGATTTTATTAGATTTCTTCTGAAATGGCTTTTCATTGGATACGTTATGTTGCCAATACACATCATCGAATGTGCTCATCAACAAGACTTATTGTGCATGGGTTTTTCGGGTATTTCTGATGAATGTTAGAAAAGATAACCAAACTTCCCCATGGTAATGTTTATTCGAGAGCACATTAGACCGAAGATCGATCAGTTCGGAAGTAGCTATTCCCCAGGAATCCGACCAGGTCGATCCTGTGGAATAGGTAGTTCCGAGCTGATGGATTTTTGGTCCAATGTGTTTTGAAGGAAGAATACTATTTGGGGTGATATTTTTTTTTTTCAATCAGACCATTAGAAATGCCGGAAATAGCGATTTAGACCGAATGTGAATTGGTTTATCCATGGGAGTTTGCTATGACACTGACCGGAGAGACAATTGCTTATCGATGGTTTTCGATTGGAAATGGTTTGTCTCTCCGGTCGGTTTCATTGGAAACTCCCATGTACATATACAGTAAATGAAGTTTCTGTAAAAAGTACAGACATTGGTTGTAAAATCACATTTTGCAACCATTTTTGTATGGAGGTTGTGAACCTGGCAACATTTTCTGTAAAATTGAACTGTTGTAAAATATTTCGAAGTTCACAACCTCCATACAAAAATGGTTGGAAAATGCAATTTTACAACCGATGTCTGTACTTTTTACAAATACATTATTTACTGTGTACAAATAAGTGAATTGCGATTTCGACCATTTTATTTGCTAGTTTCCAAATGTTTCATATAGAGTACGCATGTAGAGTACAATACGGACCCAAAACACATACGTTCATGGGAAATGATATTGAAAATTCTATCATAGATTTTTCGGGCATTTCTGATGGTCTGATCAAAAAAAAAAAAAAAAATTATGTAAAAGTAATAATTATTAGAAGTTTTTAGCCAATAAAATATTACTAATAAGAACTACTAATAGTAACTAGTAAAATAATAATAATAAAAATCTAAAAGGTAATAAAATCTTTTATTAGTTTTTATTTATTAGTTACGTGTTACACCTATGAATTTATTCAATACATGCTCATTTATTTGAATATATTTTTATAATAATTTTTTATTTTGGATGCGTGATTTTTCTGATCATTAGGCTATGACGTTACCGAATATATTTCATTTCTACACAATCTCAGTTTTGCACGTTTTAAAAACGTTAGAAAAGCGGAAAGAATATTATAAATATGGAGTGGCCTGTGGTTGTGTGTGGAAATATCCACTGGACAAAATCAGAGACTGACAATTGATTGATTTCGTTGACATTTTTTCAAGTATATACATCTTGCGGGTATGTACCTCGATGAACCTTTGACATATTGGTTTAGAATGGGTGCATCTAAAAACGTCCGTCAATTCAGTTGAATTTCAAATGATATTAGAAATGTAATATTCTAATAATGTTATGATGATAATATCATTAAATTTAAATATATGAGTGGAGCAACCTGAACTAAAACAAACACAAGAAATCACAATTTGTTTTCAATTTATTTATTTGACACTGGCATTTACATTGTCATTCATTTACTTTAACGTTAGGCGCACCCATTGTTTGGACTATAGAGGTTAATAGAAAGTGCATACTATTTAACGCAAAGTATATACATACCGAGTAAATTAACCGGTTAATTATCAAACTCTGGACAAAATACATTGTTTGTGACTCTTCGTGTCTCCGTTGTTTGTATGTCCGTAGTATGATGCACACATGGCCATAAATTTTATTGATATTTGTCTAATTCCAAATTTCCATTTTTTATGGCACTACCTCCATTGGGGTTTACGTCCCTAATCTAATAACAGATTTAAATATGAGCAATTGTACTAAAGTATATCTAGAGTCCCAAACGGCTATTGTTAATCAAAGTGCGCGGCTCTGTGCAAAATCTATAATACAAACGAGGAAGCACTAACAAGTTTCAGTTTGTACAAAAGTATAGTGTATTGTGAATTGGAAGGAGCGGCTATAAGCGCGCACGTTGACTCACACCAAATCATATATGAAGGGTTGAGAGTAAAAGTGTCCAAAGTAATCTCACCTCCTTTTCTCGCTGATGGAAATGTTTATGAACAAGAGCAGGAGGTGAGATCACTTTGGTCACTTTCACTCTCAACCCTTCATATAATGTTACTCTGTTTGCGGGGAAATCTCTCCGTAAATCGGATAATCCTATATTTCGATCTGACATTAGATTACTGATTCCTCTTTTTTTTACTGTGTAGTTCAGTGGTATGTCGTGTGTTCATCGGTTTGCTTATGCAAATTCGTGCCGCCACCAATCACTATATACAGATTTCTATCAGTGAGATGGAGAAGAGAGCAAGTTCTGTGTCACCGTTTATGCATCCTTGTTGAACTCAATTCAAAAAAGACAAATAATTTAACATTATTAGCACAGATATTTTCGGTTTTCAAAATATTTATAAATGCGTCGAAACATGGTCCCGTTTGTTTATATATGATAAATTTTATTCGACAAAGTCGTTTTGTTAACCATTAAACTCATTTGGTGCCAAATTCATACCCTCTTGTTTAAAAATTTAGCATACGCATTACATACACTCTTTTTTGTCATTCGGTTCTATTTGAAACAATTGCTCTCCTTCAACTATTTATATTCGTGCAGAAACTTGCTCTCTGATTTAGCCATCAAAACTAGCCAAAAAAAAAATACATTTCAAATTGTTTACGTAAAAACTACGTACTTCCCTCTCAATCTTACTGATATTTTTGTACTGTAATGTCATCACGATGAAAATATGGGCAAAAATGAAACTCTAGTCCGGCTTGAAAAAGTTTTCTAGAAAAGACGCAAGATTTTTGTGTGATTGATACTTTGACTATCAGCGCTATCAAGGACTGAAGCTGCTTACAAAAATTGCGAATAACATTTCTAATTTAGATTAATCCAATGGAATGCTTGATCCATTTTTATCCAAATCATTTTCAGCTATCGCTGTTAATCATGGCATCTTATTTTTGATTATTATTCTATGTAATATTATTGCACATGCAGGAATAGTGTTGAAAGTAATTTAATGTTGCTTTATAGACATATTAATGAATTAAGAATGGGAACCTTTCTAAATTAAAAATGAAAAATAAATATTTTAAAGTTGATCAGAGATCTTAATCATTTGCTTGAGTCGCTTCCCGCTTTAGTGTGAGATTCTTACGAATAAGAGTAGGCCTCCAAAATAAAAACTAATGGTAAGTATTATTTTATGCTTTCCATCAATAATAATAATCAATAAAAAACAAGAACTAATTTCAACTAGAATTGCTCAATGTCATTTAACAACGAGCAGATAGTCGAAAATTATTTCGTAGAGTTGAAAATTAAAAAGAAACCAACAAAATACACATGCATGACGTCGCACAAAATTTGCACCCGAAGTAGATAGACACAAAATACCTTCTATGTTTACTGGCCAATTTTTGGATAGACTACCAACTAGCTTACACGAATGGATTGATCCCCTTGGAAATTGAGCTCACTCCAATACGTTTATATCAATTGAATCGAAACAACCATCTTCGTAGCAAATTTATATTTGACTATGCATCTTGGGTATAACGAATTACTTTAAAAAATTCATAAACACCTCATTTGGATCATGCTCAGTCAGATATAAACGTAGAACTCATTCAATCGCACAAATATTACAACCCACCTCCCATACCCCTCAAAAACAAGAAGGCACAAATATACGCATAAAAATGCAATGTACATTTGCTCCATCCATTAAATATTCATTTTAAATTTACATAATTCGCAGAAAACGTCGAATCTGATGAAACGGAGAAAACTTTGCAAACTGTAATAAAGAAGAAGAAAATGAAAACAGCAAAAAAAGACAAATGCCATCAAATCGAGCATACTGAAACTGAAATCAGTGAGAAAGCATTCATTGAACACAAAGCTAAAACTGAAACACACGAAAAAATCATTCGAACAGTACCATTGGATGTAGCCCCAGAATATAAAGAAACAGTATCGTTTGATGAAGAAACCCTACCCATGGAAACCGAAATCGGTCCAAAATCTATCGAAATATTGCCATTATTCTATGCATCGAACACACAAGCTGCTAGCATTATTGAAAATGAAACACGTGTTCATTCAAAAGATACCCAGACACAAAGTTGCTATGTTAAGATTATCGAATTCACTCCACTTTCAATTTCTGAAGTTGATCAAATCGAAATTGTAGGAACTAGAGAACCAGATAAAATAGCGACATCTGTTCGCTCAACATCCACATTTATAACTAGCTCAGCTGCAGTCAGCGATGAAGTTATTTCGTGTGAAAATGCCAATAAATTCGAAGAGGAAACAATGCCAGCAACAATTGTTGCTCAGCCCAGCTCGTTTCCGCACGAGAGCAAATTCATTTACGAGCAGGTACTAAATCAGCGAGAAAAAGATTTCACAGATTGTTACGCTCCAAGCTTAAAACAAGCCACTGAAATAATTAGCACACAAAACCCAATCGAAGTTCAAGAAACTGATGCTGGAGAATCAGAAAAAGGAATTACTGAACATCATGCACCAACACCACAATCTGCAACATACAGTTTAATATCAAATACAGCATTGAGTACACAAGAAACTCTCGTACAACATGAACCAATAAAATTTTATCCGGAAACATTTATTGCAACTGAAGAAGCAACACCAAAATATGTTGAGCAAATACCATATCAAGTTCAAGAGATTCGCACTTCTGAGACAGGTGAAACTCTTGATTCGAATTGTACTCCTGTGGAAAAACAAGCGCATGTTGAGTTTTCGAATTTGTATGCGATTACCATGGAAGAAACTGATTTCAGCGAACGCGAAATTTCATCGAATCATAAAATACCTGAAGACTCAATGGGCACGGCCAAAGGCACGCTTTCGTTGAATAAAGAAATGCGAACTAAATTTATTCAGTCCATTGATTCGGTTGCACCAACTGAACCATGCTCATTCTTGGCGAAAATCGCTTCGATGTCGGTAGAAAAAATGAGCAGCAAAGTCATAGAAACTGTGAGTCTAATTCAAAGTGAAAAACCATTCAATACAGTCAAACCGTCTTTAGAACAGGAAGCTACTCCAAAATATACAGAACAAGAAGGTTACACGGTTTCAGGGGTAATGACTCAAGAGAGTGATGTTGTATTTACACCTGTGCCACCCGTTGCAGCAAAAGCGACAGAAACTCATAAAGTGCATAAAATTGCCGAGCAAATTGATGAACAGCTACTATATGCAACGGGTGACTATCGGCACAAAGAGCCGGAACAAGCATTCAATGCTCAAATTGACTTCGAATTACAAAGGTCTGTAGTTCGTGAAGCAACTATTACACACGAATCAGAGCAAACGTTTAATACTGAATTGCAAACAAATCAGCCGCACTATACATTAGATTCAATTATAAATAGTCCATTATCGGTTTCCGAGGTTCAGACGCAAGAGGACAATGTAGAATTTGTTATAGAACCAACCGTTCGAATAGAAGCTCTAAAAACGCAAAAATTGCATAGAGTTTATGAACAAAATGTTGAACAAATTTTCGATGCAACCGGTGAATGTTGTGGTGAAGAGAAAAGTCCGACATTCAATGTTGATATCAGTTTTGAATTGCAAAAATCAGCTATCGGTGAAACTGTCATGTCTCATAATGTTGGACAAACATTCGAGACGAAAATACAAAACACTGAAACACACTTCACCCTTGATTCAAATTTCAAGAGTTCGATTTTGGTCACAGAAACTCAGGTTCAGGAGAGTGATGCCAAATATTCACCCGAAAAAATGACTTCTTCCACGGCTACTTCAGCTCAAGAATTATATAAAGCACCAGAATCAAGCGAAAATCAAACACTTGAAACGATTGGTGACTATCAACATAAAGAAAAACACCTAGAATTCAATGCTGAAATTAATTTCGAATTACAAAAATCAACCATTGGTGAAACTGTCATGGCTCATGATGTGGAACAAACATTTGAGACGAAAATTCAAACCACTGAACCACACTATACACTTGATTCGAATCTAAAGCTTCCGATGTTGATCAAAGAAACTCAGATTCAAGAAAGTGATGGCAAATTTGTACCAGAAAGAATCATTACGACTACAGCTAAAGCAATTCAAGAATTACACAAATCACCAGAGTCAAGCGAAGATCAAATATTTGAAACTATTAGTTACTATCAATGCAGAGAAAAACTTCCGAAATTCAATGCTGATGTTAATTTCGAATTAGAAAAATCGATGGTAGGTCAAACGGTTCTTAGTTATGACTCTGAACAGACATTTAAAACGGAATTCCAAGGTACTCAGCCTCAGTATAATTTAACGCCAGATGTGAAGAGACCAATGACTATATCTGAAACGCAAATCATTGATTCGGAAGTAGTACTTGATATCAAACCACCAGAAATGAATAAAATGAACATAATCGAATCACCAGAACAGTTGTCACAAGTTAGTGTTGTCTTTGAAACTATTCCGTACGATTCAACTGAGCACAGACCATCGACACTTGAAAAAGGTGTTTCCGCCAAACAGGAATCTTTTGTATTGCATGCAGTTACAGTAGAAGAATCACTTGTATCTGAAAGCTTAGATCAGCTTGATAAACAGAAGTTAGATGAACAAAAGGAAGCTACTCCAGGTGTAACAATGAAGAGTGCATTGAATGTTACAATGGAAGAAACATCAGAATCACTGGACAAATTCAGAGTTGCATATTCAAAAGAGAAGACACCAAGTGTCAAACATGATTTAGATCAAGTTCATTCGATTATTATAGACCAAACTGTATCTTCAGAGCACTCAACACGTCTTGATAACTACACAACAAAAACAGCTGTCGCAAGCGTATCAACATCTCAATTGAGTGCAGCCCATATTGATGAAAACTGGCCCATAGAAACTGTAGAGCATTTTAAACGGACCACCGTTGTTGCAGATCATACATTAAAATCAAATATTGTCGAAGCGACTGCTGTTCAGACTTCCACTGTCATAACATCCGATATATTCAAAGATTTGCAAAAGCATTCGGAACAACCAGTGCAACCAAGATACTCATTAAATGAAATGCGAGGTATCAGGACAGAGAATGTAATTTTACAAGAAATCGCTGAACAAAATGAATTCACTTTGGCTCAAGAGACAGTTCAGGGTCACATTTTGCACGATATTGAGCCACAGCATCGATGCGAACAAACAGAACAAATCACAGTTGAGAATACTGATTGGGTTGAGACTATAAGGCCAGAGAAGATCGTATTCAACACTAAAAATATGACAGATGCATTGAAAACAGCAAAAGTTGAAGAAGTTCTCACGAATATAACGGGAACACCATTTAAAGCAAACAATCCAGTTAAGCATTACGGTAAATTGGTTCAAGAAAACTTCAATGTGATTGGGCAATCAGTGCAAAGCACTTCGCTTGAAAGCGAAGATACTTTGAGTGCCAAATTGAACCCAGAAGTAGAATATCCAAAGAAATTAATCGAAGAAAATTCATCCTATGTTACAAGTGAAATTAAATTATTAGAAAACGAAACCGAGTTAAAAGCTCAGGGTGTAGACGAATTATATATCGCTAAAACAATAAATGAAACATTTTTGACCATTGCGAACAAATCAGAATATACTCCCCTTTCAAATGTTCAATTCAATGTAACAGAAGTTGATGAAAAACCAGTTCAACTTGCAGTGTCCAAGGTTGAACATTTATTAGAGGGTATAAATACAGCAGATGTTGTAGTACACGATGCTACAAGTGATATATCTACAACTGCACCAGTATCGTTGACTGCAAGGGCTCCAATCGAATTCAAGAATACCCTACAAATAGGAACAATAGCTGCATTAGAAAGAGAAGATAAATTAAGACCATTTACACCTGAAAAGAAAAGTTGCGAGCCGAAATTGAAAGAATGTTTAAAGACAGCAACATCACATATTATAAATACAATTGAACAAGTCACAAATCAACGAGATCATAAAGTGGAGTGTGAAATGGCTCGGGAATTTGCAAACGAATCAAATAAAAATACCACGTTCGAAAGTGTTTATCTCGAATCATACAAAGACTTGAATGAATCAGCACAGCTAATAAGTGAAACTCCGATACATGCCGTCAAAGTAATCGAACAGATTCATTTATATAAAGAAAAAAAACTCGATGATACTGAAAAGGAAAAACTACTAATGAAACCAAGAGTGGCAACTCAAGAACAAACAGAACTCAAGAGCGCACATAAAGAAAGCGAAATTAATAAATCTGTGAATAGAAAAGCAATTAAAAAAGCTGATAGGATTACTAATAAGAAGATAGCTATGAAAACGATTGAGACAGCTCAAACAGCTAGAATGGAAGGTAGGTAGAATGACATGCTCGAGCTTAACTTGCAGGAAAATAAAATAACACGTTACAAATAAGGTACACAAAATTAAAACTCACACTCACACATACACATTCAAACACTCATGGCATAGAGCTTACTATGAAATAACCTCAAAACAACAAAGAAATCCCAAACTAAACAAAGACATGCAATATCATTTATACAGACACACCAGAAGAACACAGAACATCATACACAAACACCACAAACAAAAGTAAACAGAATGAACAAGTTCGAAAAACAGACAAATTCACACAACAATTGTCGATCGAACATGATGAGAGCAAAGTAGTCTTGAAAACAGATAACGAAGAAAGTGAAAAAACAAAGATTGTGGTTAAGAAACGAGTTATCAAAAAGCAAACAGGTCCAAAACAAAAAATAGCTGAAATTCAAACAGTTGAACACGAAGGTGAACCAGTAAAAACAGAGGCAACAACCGAAGTAGAACATCAAAAAGAAGAATACCATCTACAAAAGGCTAATGTAGTTGAGGAAATCCCAGAAATAGTTTTGGAACCTGCAGACGGAAACCCGATGAATATGGTCACACAAAAAGGTATCATCAAGAAGAAAATGGGTACGACACAAGAGATCACCGAAATTCAAACTGTCGAAAAAGAAGGTGAAGCGCCAGTCACCACAATCTCCACTGAAGAGATCGATCAGCCATTCGAAGAAGCTCCACAGGAGGCTACTGTTGTTGAAGAACTTCCAGAAAGCGTGACAGTGGTTGAAGATAAGGACCACAAGAAGACCGTGATCAAGAAGCGTATCATCAAGAAGAAAAAGGGTCCGAAACAAGAGATCACTGAAATCCAAACTGTCGAAAAAGAAGGCGAAGCGCCAGTCACCACAATTTCCACTGCAGACATCGATCAACCATTCGAAGAAGCTCCACAGGAGGCTGCTGTTGTTGAAGAACTTCCAGAAAGCGTGACAGTGGTTGAAGATAAGGACCACAAGAAGACCGTGATCAAGAAGCGTATCATCAAGAAGAAAAAGGGTCCGAAACAAGAGATCACTGAAATCCAAATTGTCGAAAAGGAAGGCGAAGCGCCAGTCACCACAATTTCCACTGAAGAGATCGATCAACCATTCGAAGAAGCTCCACAGGAGGCTACTGTTGTTGAAGAACTTCCAGAAAGGGTGACAGTGGTTGAAGATAAGGACCACAAGAAGACCGTGATCAAGAAGCGTATTATCAAGAAGAAAAAGGGTCCGAAACAAGAGATCACTGAAATCCGAACTGTCGAAAAGGAAGGCGAAGCGCCAGTCACCACAATTTCCACTGAAGAGATCGATCAACCATTCGAAGAAGCTCCACAGGAGGCTACTGTTGTTGAAGAACTTCCAGAAAGCGTGAGAGTGGTTGAAGATAAGGACCACAAGAGGACCGTGATCAAGAAGCGTATCATCAAGAAGAAAAAGGGTCCGAAACAAGAGATCACTGAAATCCGAACTGTCGAAAAGGAAGGCGAAGCGCCAGTCACCACAATTTCCACTGAAGAGATCGATCAACCATTCGAAGAAGCTCCACAGGAGGCTACTGTTGTTGAAGAACTTCCAGAAAGGGTGACAGTGGTTGAAGATAAGGACCACAAGAAGACCGTGATCAAGAAGCGTATTATCAAGAAGAAAAAGGGTCTGAAACAAGAGATCACTGAAATCCGAACTGTCGAAAAGGAAGGCGAAGCGCCAGTCACCACAATTTCCACTGAAGAGATCGATCAACCATTCGAAGAAGCTCCACAGGAGGCTACTGTTGTTGAAGAACTTCCAGAAAGTGTGACAGTGGTTGAAGATAAGAACCACAAGAAGACCGAGATCAAGAAGCGTATCATCAAGAAGAAAAAGGGTCTGAAACAAGAGATCACTGAAATCCAAACTGTCGAAAAAGAAGGCGAAGCGCCAGTCACCACAATCTCCACTGAAGAGATCGATCAACCATTCGAAGAAGCTCCACAGGAGGCTACTGTTGTTGAAGAACTTCCAGAAAGCGTGACAGTGGTTGAAGATAAGGACCACAAGAAGACCGTGATCAAGAAGCGTATCATCAAGAAGAAAAAGGGTCCGAAACAAGAGATCACTGAAATCCGAACTGTCGAAAAGGAAGGCGAAGCGCCAGTCACCACAATTTCCACTGAAGAGATCGATCAACCATTCGAAGAAGCTCCACAGGAGGCTACTGTTGTTGAAGAACTTCCAGAAAGGGTGACAGTGGTTGAAGATAAGGACCACAAGAAGACCGTGATCAAGAAGCGTATTATCAAGAAGAAAAAGGGTCTGAAACAAGAGATCACTGAAATCCGAACTGTCGATAAGGAAGGCGAAGCGCCAGTCACCACAATTTCCACTGAAGAGATCGATCAACCATTCGAAGAAGCTCCACAGGAGGCTACTGTTGTTGAAGAACTCCCAGAAAGCGTGAGAGTGGTTGAAGATAAGGACCACAAGAGGACCGTGATCAAGAAGCGTATCATCAAGAAGAAAAAGGGTCCGAAACAAGAGATCTCTGAAATCCAAACTGTCGAAAAAGAAGGCGAAGCGCCAGTCACCACAATATCCACTGAAGAAATCGATCAGCCATTCGAAGAAGCTCCACAGGAGGCTACTGTTGTTGAAGAACTTCCAGAAAGTGTGACAGTGGTTGAAGATAAGAACCACAAGAAGACCGTGATCAAGAAGCGTATCATCAAGAAGAAAAAGGGTCTGAAACAAGAGATCACTGAAATCCAAACTGTCGAAAAAGAAGGCGAAGCGCCAGTCACCACAATATCCACTGAAGAAATCGATCAGCCATTCGAAGAAGCTCCACAGGAGGCTACTGTTGTTGAAGAACTTCCAGAAAGTGTGACAGTGGTTGAAGATAAGAACCACAAGAGGACCGTGATCAAGAAGCGTATCATCAAGAAGAAAAAGGGTCCGAAACAAGAGATCACTGAAATCCGAACTGTCGAAAAGGAAGGCGAAGCGCCAGTCACCACAATATCCACTGAAGAAATCGATCAGCCATTCGAAGAAGCTCCACAGGAGGCTACTGTTGTTGAAGAACTTCCAGAGAGGGTGACAGTGGTTGAAGATAAGAACCACAAGAAGACCGTGATCAAGAAGCGTATCATCAAGAAGAAAAAGGGTCCGAAACAAGAGATCACTGAAATCCGAACTGTCGAAAAGGAAGGCGAAGCGCCAGTCACCACAATTTCCACTGAAGAGATCGATCAACCATTCGAAGAAGCTCCACAGGAGGCTACTGTTGTTGAAGAACTTCCAGAAAGGGTGACAGTGGTTGAAGATAAGGACCACAAGAAGACCGTGATCAAGAAGCGTATTATCAAGAAGAAAAAGGGTCTGAAACAAGAGATCACTGAAATCCGAACTGTCGAAAAGGAAGGCGAAGCGCCAGTCACCACAATTTCCACTGAAGAGATCGATCAACCATTCGAAGAAGCTCCACAGGAGGCTACTGTTGTTGAAGAACTCCCAGAAAGCGTGAGAGTGGTTGAAGATAAGGACCACAAGAGGACCGTGATCAAGAAGCGTATCATCAAGAAGAAAAAGGGTCCGAAACAAGAGATCACTGAAATCCAAACTGTCGAAAAAGAAGGCGAAGCGCCAGTCACCACAATATCCACTGAAGAAATCGATCAGCCATTCGAAGAAGCTCCACAGGAGGCTACTGTTGTTGAAGAACTTCCAGAAAGTGTGACAGTGGTTGAAGATAAGGACCACAAGAAGATCGTGATCAAGAAGCGTATCATCAAGAAGAAAAAGGGTCCGAAACAAGAGATCACTGAAATCCAAACTGTCGAAAAGGAAGGCGAAGCGACAGTCACCACAATCTCCACTGAAGAGATCGATCAACCATTCGAAGAAGCTCCACAGGAGGCTGCTGTTGTTGAAGAACTCCCGGAAAGCGTGACAGTGGTTGAAGATAAAGACCACAAGAAGACCGTGATCAAGAAGCGTATCATCAAGAAGAAAAAGGGTCCGAAACAAGAGATCACTGAAATCCAAACTGTCGAAAAGGAAGGCGAAGCGCCAGTCACCACTATCTCCACTGAAGAGATCGATCAACCATTCGAAGAAGCTCCACAGGAGGCTACTGTTGTTGAAGAACTTCCAGAAAGCGTGACAGTGGTTGAAGATAAGGACCACAAGAAGACCGTGATCAAGAAGCGTATCATCAAGAAGAAAAAGGGTCCGAAACAAGAGATCACTGAAATCCAAACTGTCGAAAAAGAAGGCGAAGCGCCAGTCACCACAATATCCACTGAAGAAATCGATCAACCATTCGAAGAAGCTCCACAGGAGGCTACTCTTGTTGAAGAACTTCCAGAAAGCGTGACAGTGGTTGAAGATAAGAACCACAAGAAGACCGTGATCAAGAAGCGTATCATCAAGAAGAAAAAGGGTCCGAAACAAGAGATCACTGAAATCCAAACTGTCGAAAAAGAAGGCGAAGCGACTGTCACCACAATCTCCACTGAAGACATCGATCAACCATTCGAAGAAGCTCCACAGGAGGCTACTGTTGTTGAAGAACTCCCAGAAAGCGTGACAGTGGTTGAAGATAAGAACCACAAGAAGACCGTGATCAAGAAGCGTATCATCAAGAAGAAAAAGGGTCCGAAACAAGAGATCACTGAAATCCAAACTGTCGAAAAAGAAGGCGAAGCGCCAGTCACCACAATCTCCACTGAAGAAATCGATCAACCATTCGAAGAAACTCCACAGGAGGCTACTGTTGTTGAAGAACTCCCAGAAAGCGTGACAGTGGTTGAAGATAAGAACCACAAGAAGACCGTGATCAAGAAGCGTATCATCAAGAAGAAAAAGGGTCCGAAACAAGAGATCACTGAAATCCAAACTGTCGAAAAAGAAGGCGAAGCGCCAGTCACCACAATCTCCACTGAAGAGATCGATCAACCATTCGAAGAAGCTCCACAGGAGGCTACTGTTGTTGAAGAAGTTCCAGAAAGTGTGACAGTGGTTGAAGATAAGGACCACAAGAAGACCGTGATCAAGAAGCGTATCATCAAGAAGAAAAAGGGTCCGAAACAAGAGATCACAGAAATCCAAACTGTCGAAAAAGAAGGCGAAGCGCCAGTCACCACAATTTCCACTGAAGAGATCGATCAACCATTCGAAGAAGCTCCACAGGAGGCTACTGTTGTTGAAGAACTTCCAGAAAGCGTGACAGTGGTTGAAGATAAGGACCACAAGAAGACCGTGATCAAGAAGCGTATCATCAAGAAGAAAAAGGGTCCGAAACAAGAGATCACTGAAATCCAAACTGTCGAAAAAGAAGGCGAAGCGCCAGTCACCAAAATCTCCACTGAAGAGATCGATCAACCATTCGAAGAAGCTCCACAGGAGGCTACTGTTGTTGAAGAACTCCCAGAAAGCGTGACAGTGGTTGAAGATAAGGACCACAAGAAGATCGTGATCAAGAAGCGTATCATCAAGAAGAAAAAGGGTCCGAAACAAGAGATCACTGAAATCCGAACTGTCGAAAAGGAAGGCGAAGCGCCAGTCACCACAATTTCCACTGAAGAAATCGATCAACCATTCGAAGAAGCTCCACAGGAGGCTACTCTTGTTGAAGAACTTCCAGAAAGCGTGACAGTGGTTGAAGATAAGAACCACAAGAAGACCGTGATCAAGAAGCGTATCATCAAGAAGAAAAAGGGTCCGAAACAAGAGATCACTGAAATCCAAACTGTCGAAAAAGAAGGCGAAGCGCCAGTCACCACAATCTCCACTGAAGAAATCGATCAACCATTCGAAGAAGCTCCACAGGAGGCAACTGTTGTTGAAGAACTTCCAGAAAGCGTGACAGTGGTTGAAGATAGGGACCACAAGAAGACCGTGATCAAGAAGCGTATTATCAAGAAGAAAAAGGGTCCGAAACAAGAGATCACTGAAATCCAAACCATCGAAAAAGAGGGCGAAGCGCCAGTCACCACAATCTCTACTGAAGAGATCGATCAACCATTCGAAGAAGCTACACAGGAGGCTACTGTTGTTGAAGAACTTCCAGAAAGCGTGACAGTGGTTGAAGATAAGGACCACAAGAAGACCGTGATCAAGAAGCGTATCATCAAGAAGAAAAAGGGTCCGAATCAAGAGATCACTGAAATCCAAACTGTCGAAAAAGAAGGCGAAGCGCCAGTCACCACAATCTCCACTGAAGAAATCGATCAACCATTCGAAGAAGCTCCACAGGAGGCAACTGTTGTTGAAGAACTTCCAGAAAGCGTGACAGTGGTTGAAGATAAGGACCACAAGAAGATCGTGATCAAGAAGCGTATCATCAAGAAGAAAAAGGGTCCGAAACAAGAGATCACTGAAATCCGAACTGTCGAAAAGGAAGGCGAAGCGCCAGTCACCACAATCTCCACTGAAGAGATCGAACAACCATTCGAAGAAGCTCCACAGGAGGATACTGTTGTTGAAGAACTCCCAGAAAGCGTGACAGTGGTTGAAGGTAAGGACCACAAGAAGACCGTGATCAAGAAGCGTATCATCAAGAAGAAAAAGGGTCCGAAACAAGAGATCACTGAAATCCAAACTGTCGAAAAAGAAGGCGAAGCGCCAGTCACCACAATCTCCACTGAAGAGATCGATCAACCATTCGAAGAAGCTCCACAGGAGGATACTGTTGTTGAAGAACTCCCAGAAAGCGTGACAGTGGTTGAAGATAAGGACCACAAGAAGACCGTGATCAAGAAGCGTATCATCAAGAAGAAAAAGGGTCCGAAACAAGAGATCACTGAAATCCAAACTGTCGAAAAAGAAGGCGAAGCGCCAGTCACCACAATCTCCACTGAAGAGATCGATCAACCATTCGAAGAAGCTCCACAGGAGGCTACTGTTGTTGAAGAACTCCCAGAAAGCGTGACATTGGTTGAAGATAAGGACCACAAGAAGACCGTGATCAAGAAGCGTATCATCAAGAAGAAAAAGGGTCCGAAACAAGAGATCACTGAAATCCAAACTGTCGAAAAGGAAGGCGAAGCGCCAGTCACCACAATCTCCACTGAAGAGATCGATCAACCATTCGAAGAAGCTCCACAGGAGGCTGCTGTTGTTGAAGAACTTCCAGAAAGCGTGACAGTGGTTGAAGATAAGGACCACAAGAAGATCGTGATCAAGAAGCGTATCATCAAGAAGAAAAAGGGTCCGAAACAAGAGATCACTGAAATCCGAACTGTCGAAAAGGAAGGCGAAGCGCCAGTCACCACAATCTCCACTGAAGAGATCGAACAACCATTCGAAGAAGCTCCACAGGAGGATACTGTTGTTGAAGAACTCCCAGAAAGCGTGACAGTGGTTGAAGATAAGGACCACAAGAAGACCGTGATCAAGAAGCGTATCATCAAGAAGAAAAAGGGTCCGAAACAGGAGATCACTGAAATCCAAACTGTCGAAAAAGAAGGCGAAGCGCCAGTCACCACAATCTCCACTGAAGAGATCGATCAACCATTCGAAGAAGCTCCACAGGAGGATACTGTTGTTGAAGAACTCCCAGAAAGCGTGACAGTGGTTGAAGATAAGGACCACAAGAAGACCGTGATCAAGAAGCGTATCATCAAGAAGAAAAAGGGTCCGAAACAAGAGATCACTGAAATCCAAACTGTCGAAAAAGAAGGCGAAGCGCCAGTCACCACAATCTCCACTGAAGAGATCGATCAACCATTCGAAGAAGCTCCACAGGAGGCTACTGTTGTTGAAGAACTCCCAGAAAGCGTGACATTGGTTGAAGATAAGGACCACAAGAAGACCGTGATCAAGAAGCGTATCATCAAGAAGAAAAAGGGTCCGAAACAAGAGATCACTGAAATCCAAACTGTCGAAAAAGAAGGCGAAGCGCCAGTCACCACAATCTCCACTGAAGAGATCGAACAACCATTCGAAGAAGCTCCACAGGAGGATACTGTTGTTGAAGAACTCCCAGAAAGCGTGACAGTGGTTGAAGATAAGGACCACAAGAAGACCGTGATCAAGAAGCGTATTATCAAGAAGAAAAAGGGTCCGAAACAGGAGATCACTGAAATCCAAACTGTCGAAAAAGAAGGCGAAGCGCCAGTCACCACAATCTCCACTGAAGAAATCGATCAACCATTCGAAGAAGCTCCACAGGAGGATACTGTTGTTGAAGAACTCCCAGAAAGCGTGACAGTGGTTGAAGATAAGGACCACAAGAAGACCGTGATCAAGAAGCGTATCATCAAGAAGAAAAAGGGTCCGAAACAAGAGATCACTGAAATCCAAACTGTCGAAAAAGAAGGCGAAGCGCCAGTCACCACAATCTCCACTGAAGAAATCGATCAACCATTCGAAGAAGCTCCACAGGAGGCTGCTGTTGTTGAAGAATTTCCAGAAAGCGTGACAGTGGTTGAAGATAAGGACCACAAAGAGACCGTGATCAAAAAGCGTATTATCAAGAAGAAAAAGGGTCCGAAACAAGAGATCACTGAAATCGAAACTGTCGATAAGGAAGGCGAAGCGCCAGTCACCACAATCTCCACTGAAGAGATCGATCAGCCATTCGAAGAAGCTCCACAGGAGGATACTGTTGTTGAAGAACTCCCAGAAAGCGTGACAGTGGTTGAAGATAAGGACCACAAGAAGACCGTGATCAAGAAGCGTATCATCAAGAAGAAAAAGGGTCCGAAACAAGAGATCACTGAAATCCAAACTGTCGAAAAAGAAGGCGAAGCGCCAGTCACCACAATCTCCACTGAAGAGATCGATCAACCATTCGAAGAAGCTCCACAGGAGGCTACTGTTGTTGAAGAACTCCCAGAAAGCGTGACAGTGGTTGAAGATAAGGACCACAAGAAGACCGTGATCAAGAAGCGTATCATCAAGAAGAAAAAGGGTTCGAAACAAGAGATCACTGAAATCCAAACTGTCGAAAAAGAAGGCGAAGCGCCAGTCACCACAATCTCCACTGAAGAGATCGATCAACCATTCGAAGAAGCTCTACAGGAGGCTTCTGTTGTTGAAGAACTCCCAGAAAGCGTGACAGTGGTTGAAGATAAGGACCACAAGAAGACCGTGATCAAGAAGCGTATCATCAAGAAGAAAAAGGGTCCGAAACAAGAGATCACTGAAATCCAAACTGTCGAAAAAGAAGGCGAAGCGCCAGTTACCACAATATCCACTGAAGAAACCGATCAGCCATTCGATAAAGCTCCACAGGAGGCTACTGTTGTTGAAGAACTCCCAGAAAGCGTGACAGTGGTTGAAGATAAGGACCATAAGAAGACCGTGATCAAGAAGCGTATCATCAAGAAGAAAAAGGGTCCGAAACAAGAGATCACTGAAATCCGAACAGTCGAAAAGGAAGGCGAAGCGCCAGTCACCACAATATCCACTGAAGAGATCGATCAACCATTCGAAGAAGCTCCACAGGAGGCTACTGTTGTTGAAGAACTCCCAGAAAGCGTGACAATGGTTGAAGATAAGGACCACAAGAAGACCGTGATCAAGAAGCGTATTATCAAGAAGAAAAAGGGTCCGAAACAAGAGATCACTGAAATCCAAACTGTCGAAAAGGAAGGCGAAGCGCCAGTCACCACAATCTCCACTGAAGAGATCGATCAACCATTCGAAGAAGCTCCACAGGAGGCTACTGTTGTTGAAGAACTCCCAGAAAGCGTGACAGTGGTTGAAGATAAGGACCACAAGAAGACCGTGATCAAGAAGCGTATCATCAAGAAGAAAAAGGGTCAAAAACAAGAGATCACTGAAATCCGAACTGTCGAAAAGGAAGGCGAAGCGCCAGTCACCACAATCTCCACTGAAGAGATCGATCAACCATTCGAAGAAGCTCCACAGGAGACTACTGTTGTTGAAGAACTTCCAGAAAGCGTGACGGTGGTTGAAGATGAGGACCACAAGAAGACCGTGATCAGGAAGCGTATCATCAAGAAGAAAAAGGGTCCGAAACAAGAGATCACTGAAATCCGAACTGTCGAAAAAGAAGGCGAAGCGCCAGTCACCACAATCTCTACTGAAGAGATCGAACAACCATTCGAATTAGCTCCACAGGAGGATACTGTTGTTGAAGAACTCCCAGAAAGCGTGACAGTGATTGAAGATAAGGACCACAAGAAGACCGTGATCAAGAAGCGTATTATCAAGAAGAAAAAGGGTCAAAAACAAGAGATCACTGAAATCCAAACTGTCGAAAAAGAAGGCGAAGCGCCAGCCACCACAATCTCCACTGAAGAAATCGATCAACCATTCGAAGAAGCTCCACAGGAGGCTTCTGTTGTTGAAGAACTTCCAGAAAGCGTGACAGTGGTTGAAGATAAGGACCACAAGAAGACCGTGATCAAGAAGCGTATTATCAAGAAGAAAAAGGGTCTGAAACAAGAGATCACTGAAATCCAAACTGTCGAAAAAGAAGGCGAAGCGCCAGTCACCACAATCTCCACTGAAGAAATCGATCAACCATTCGAAGAAGCTCCACCGGAGGCAATTGTTGTTGAAGAACTTCCAGAAAGCGTGACAGTGGTTGAAGATAAGGACCACAAGAAGACCGTGATCAAGAAGCGTATTATCAAGAAGAAAAAGGGTCTGAAACAAGAGATCACTGAAATCCAAACTGTCGAAAAGGAAGGCGAAGCGCCAGTCACCACAATTTCCACTGAAGAGATCGATCAACCATTCGAAGAAGCTCCACAGGAGACTACTGTTGTTGAAGAACTTCCAGAAAGCGTGACAGTGGTTGAAGATAAGGACCACAAGAAGACCGTGATTAAGAAGCGTATTATCAAGAAGAAAAAGGGTCCGAAACAAGAGATCACTGAAATCCAAACTGTCGAAAAGGAAGGCGAAGCGCCAGTCACCACAATCTCCACTGAAGAAATCGATCAACCATTCGAAGAAGCTCCACCGGAGGCAATTGTTGTTGAAGAACTTCCAGAAAGGGTGACAGTGGTTGAAGATAAGGACCACAAGAAGACCGTGATTAAGAAGCGTATCATCAAGAAGAAAAAGGGTCCGAAACAAGAGATCACTGAAATCCAAACTGTCGAAAAAGAAGGCGAAGCGCCAGTCACCACAATATCCACTGAAGAGATCGAACAACCATTCGAAGAAGCTTCACAGGAGGCTACTGTTGTTGAAGAAATTCCAGAAAGCGTGACAGTGGTTGAAGATAAGGACCACAAGAAGACCGTGATCAAGAAGCGTATCATCAAGAAGAAAAAGGGTCAAAAACAAGAGATCACTGAAATCCAAACTGCCGAAAAAGAAGGCGAAGCGCCAGTCACCACAATATCCACTGAAGAGTACGATCAACCATTCGAAGAAGCTACACAGGAGGCTACTGTTGTTGAAGAATTTCCAGAAAGCGTGACAGTGGTTGAAGATAAGGACCACAAGAAGACCGTGATCAAGAAGCGTATTATCAAGAAGAAAAAGGGTCCGAAACAAGAGATCACTGAAATCCAAACTGTCGAAAAGGAAGGCGAAGCGCCAGTCACCACAATCTCCACTGAAGAGATCGATCAACCATTCGAAGAAGCTCCACAGGAGGCTACTGTTGTTGAAGAACTCCCAGAAAGCGTGACAGTGGTTGAAGATAAGGACCACAAAAAGACCGTGATCAAGAAGCGTATCATCAAGAAGAAAAAGGGTCCGAAACAAGAGATCACTGAAATCCAAACTGCCGAAAAAGAAGGCGAAGCGCCAGTCACCACAATCTCCACTGAAGAGATCGATCAACCATTCGAAGAAGCTACACAGGAGGCTACTGTTGTTGAAGAACTCCCAGAAAGCGTGACAGTAGTTGATGATAAGGACCACAAGAAGACCGTGATCAAGAAGCGTATCTTCAAGAAGAAAAAGGGTCCGAAACAAGAGATCACTGAAATCCAAACTGTCGAAAAAGAAGGCGAAGCGCCAGTCACCACAATCTCCACTGAAGAAATCGATCAACCATTCGAAGAAGCTCCACAGCAGGCTTCTGTTGTTGAAGAACTTCCAGAGAGGGTGACAGTGGTTGAAGATAAGGACCACAAGAAGACCGTGATCAAGAAGCGTATCATCAAGAAGAAAAAGGGTCTGAAACAAGAGATCACTGAAATCCAAACTGTCGAAAAAGAAGGCGAAGCGCCAGTCACCACAATCTCCACTGAAGAGATCGAACAACCATTCGAAGAAGCTCCACAGGAGGCTTCTGTTGTTGAAGAATTTCCAGAAAGCGTGACAGTGGTTGAAGATAAGGACCACAAGAAGACCGTGATCAAGAAGCGTATTATCAAGAAGAAAAAGGGTCCGAAACAAGAGATCACTGAAATCCAAACTGTCGAAAAGGAAGGCGAAGCGCCAGTCACCACAATCTCCACTGAAGAGATCGATCAACCATTCGAAGAAGCTCCACAGGAGGCTACTGTTGTTGAAGAACTCCCAGAAAGCGTGACAGTGGTTGAAGATAAGGACCACAAGAAGACCGTGATCAAGAAGCGTATTATCAAGAAGAAAAAGGGTCCGAAACAAGAGATCACTGAAATCCAAACTGTCGAAAAAGAAGGCGAAGCGCCAGTCACCACAATCTCCACTGAAGAGATCGATCAACCATTCGAAGAAGCTTCACAGGAGGCTACTGTTGTTGAAGAACTTCCAGAAAGCGTGACAGTGGTTGAAGATAAGGACCACAAGAAGACCGTGATCAGGAAGCGTATCATCAAGAAGAAAAAGGGTCCGAAACAAGAGATCACTGAAATCCAAACTGTCGAAAAAGAAGGCGAAGCGACAGTCACCACAATCTCCACTGAAGAGATCGATCAACCATTCGAAGAAGCTACACAGAAGGCTACTGTTGTTGAAGAACTCCCAGAAAGCGTGACAGTGGTTGAAGATAAGGACCACAAAAAGACCGTGATCAAGAAGCGTATCATCAAGAAGAAAAAGGGTCCGAAACAAGAGATCACTGAAATCCAAACTGTCGAAAAAGAAGGCGAAGCGCCAGTCACCACAATCTCCACTGAAGAGATCGATCAACCATTCGAAGAAGCTCCACAGGAGGCTTCTGTTGTTGAAGAATTTCCAGAAAGCGTGACAGTGATTGAAGATAAGGACCACAAGAAGACCATGATCAAGAAGCATATCATCAAGAAGAAAAAGGGTCCGAAACAAGAGATCACTGAAATCCAAACTGTCGAAAAAGAAGGCGAAGCGCCAGTCACCACAATCTCCACTGAAGAGATCGATCAACCATTCGAAGAAGCTCCACAGGAGGCTTCTGTTGTTGAAGAATTTCCAGAAAGCGTGACAGTGATTGAAGATAAGGACCACAAGAAGACCGTGATCAAGAAGCATATCATCAAGAAGAAAAAGGGTCCGAAACAAGAGATCACTGAAATCCAAACTGTCGAAAAGGAAGGCGAAGCGCCAGTCACCACAATCTCCACTGAAGAGATCGATCAACCATTCGAAGAAGCTCCACAGGAGGCTACTGTTGTTGAAGAACTCCCAGAAAGCGTGACAGTGGTTGATGATAAGGACCACAAGAAGACCGTGATCAGGAAGCGTATCATCAAGAAGAAAAAGGGTCCGAAACAAGAGATCACTGAAATCCAAACTGTCGAAAAAGAAGGCGAAGCGACAGTCACCACAATCTCCACTGAAGAGATCGATCAACCATTCGAAGAAGCTACACAGGAGGCTACTGTTGTTGAAGAACTCCCAGAAAGCGTGACAGTGGTTGAAGATAAGGACCACAAAAAGACCGTGATCAAGAAGCGTATCATCAAGAAGAAAAAGGGTTCGAAACAAGAGATCACTGAAATCGAAACTGTCCAAAAAGAAGGCGAAGCGCCAGTCACCACAATGTCCACTGAAGAGATCGATCAACCATTCGAAGAAGCTACACAGGAGACTGTTTTTGAAGAACTCCCAGAAAGCGTGAAAGTGGTTGAAGATAAGGACCACAAAAAGACCGTGATCAAGAAGCGTATCATCAAGAAGAAAAAGGGTCTGAAACAAGAGATCACTGAAATCCAAACTGTCGAAAAAGAAGGTGAAGCGCCAGTCACCACAATCTCCACTGAAGAGATCGATCAACCAATCGAAGAAGCTCTACAGGAGGCTTCTGTTGTTGAAGAACTTCCAGAAAGCGTGACAGTGGTTGAAGATAAGGACCACAAGAAGACCGTGATCAAGAAGCGTATTATCAAGAAGAAAAAGGGTCCGAAACAAGAGATCACTGAAATCCAAACTGTCGAAAAAGAAGGCGAAGCGCCAGTCACCACAATCTCCACTGAAGAGATCGATCAACCATTCGAAGAAGCTCCACAGGAGGCTGCTGTTGTTGAAGAACTTCCAGAAAGCGTGACAGTGGTTGAAGATAAGGACCACAAGAAGATCGTGATCAAGAAGCGTATCATCAAGAAGAAAAAGGGTCCGAAACAAGAGATCACTGAAATCCAAACTGTCGAAAAAGAAGGTGAAGCGCCAGTCACCACAATCTCCACTGAAGAGATCGATCAACCATTCGAAGAAGCTCCACAGGAGGCTACTGTTGTTGAAGAACTTCCAGAAAGCGTGACAGTGGTTGAAGATAAGGACCACAAGAAGACCGTGATCAAGAAGCGTATCATCAAGAAGAAAAAGGGTCCGAAACAAGAGATCACTGAAATCCAAACTGTCGAAAAAGAAGGCGAAGCGCCAGTCACCACAATCTCCACTGAAGAGATCGATCAACCATTCGAAGAAGCTCCACAGGAGGCAACTGTTGTTGAAGAACTTCCAGAAAGCGTGACAGTGGTTGAAGATAAGGACCACAAGAAGATCGTGATCAAGAAGCGTATCATCAAGAAGAAAAAGGGTCCGAAACAAGAGATCACTGAAATCCAAACTGTCGAAAAAGAAGGCGAAGCGCCAGTCACCACAATCTCCACTGAAGAGATCGATCAACCATTCGAAGAAGCTCCACAGGAGGCTTCTGTTGTTGAAGAATTTCCAGAAAGCGTGACAGTGGTTGAAGATACGGACCACAAGAAGACCGTGATCAAGAAGCGTATCATCAAGAAGAAAAAGTCTCCTCTGAAAATCACTGATTGCCCTGGATTTATTCAGTTAGATCAAGAAACTCAGGAAATTGACTTACTTGTTGAGTCCAATGCTCTTATAAGCTTGCTAGGCAAATATCACAAAGTGGAGGAATCCTTACCAATACTAGAACATAAAGATACATTAGAAGAGGAAGAAGAAATGGAAGTAGAGAAGGAGATTAAGATAAAGAAGACAACAGGGAAGAGACGTGGAAAAATTGTGAAAAGAGAAAAGATTAAGGGCGGTTACGATGACACTAAACTTGAAATGTCAGAAGACTCAGAGATTTTATTGAATCCGGAGGAAAAAGAGGAGGAAATTGTAGAATTGGCACCTATGCCCATTGAAAGGAAACAACAGAAACCAACGAAGGTCACAGTTTGTGACGTAGAAGATCTACTGAAAACTTTATCTAAACTACGCAAACCATCAAAGAAGATAGTGCAACAAGCCGAAGAGAACTTAATTGCTTTCCACTTGAAGAGTATAATCACTCATGTAGAATATAAACCAGTTTTGACCGTGCCAAAGGTTACTAAAATGAAAATAATCAGTACTAATGGAGAATTATCTCGCAATATAGAAGAGGCATCAAAGCTTCTGAAGCCACATAAAATCAAGAAGTTTAAACCAAAGGAATATGAAAAGGGCAGCTTAGAAAACGTTGAGCCTGATATTCCTGTAAGCAGAGAGCAGCTAGAAGTTGTAAGGTCTGAAACCAAAGAAAAATACCAGCGCAAACCCAAAAAAAGAATTCTGGATGAGCTACAAAAAGAACCACTTAAGCTTGGAGAAGGTACACACAGGCCTCGAATTGAAGAGATATCGGCAGAAGTTAAATTGAAGCCAATTCCAAAGAAATATAATAAGCTGGAAGAAGAAGAAGAAGTGAAGAAAAGATTGGGTAAAGCTGATATTATACCAAGTGATAAACAAAAAATTGAGACGGGCTATAAACTGGAGACACTTGAACCATATCATTCCGCTTCAATTGATGGAGATTTAGAAGATTATGAAAAGTCCGACAATGGTCCATGCGATGTGAGTGAAAAAAATGCTGATAAACCGAAATCCAAGCGAAAGAAGAAGAAGGTACCAGAACCAGAAGGGATAGAACATAACATTGTCAAGGGAGTTCCAAAGCCACAAGATTTTCCAACGAAAGGACATACAAATTTGAAATACGAACAAAAACCACCACCCGATACGAATACAGATGATGTAGTGCTCAAACCATTTGAGAAACCCATTGATGATATGATACCCGAAGAAGAAGAAAAACAAAAATCAACACCGAAAAAGAAGTCAACGCAAAAAAGAGACTACTCAGAAGAAGAGCACCCACGATATGTTATATTTGATGACGATACACCAGTCATTAATATTTCTGAATTACCCGAAGACACTGAACACGAACACACAGACACAATACACAAAATACACCCACCACATTTTGAGCAAATTACACAAATTGATGAATCTGGTAAGATATTTGAGATGAAATTTTTTTGGCCATCGACAAATTATTATGTTGCAAAATTCTCTTCAAAAGTTGTAAGGATATTTTCAATAACGAACGTTAAAATGTTTGTGTTTTCATAAAGTAAGAACTGAAGTATCTATAGAAGCATGAATTTTGACTACTACCCAAATCATGACCAATCTATTTTTCGAATCAAATTAAATCCTATTTCTTTCATTTACACTCGTTGGATTCGGTATTTATATTTATTAATGAATCCGCATGGAATCTATCCACTTTTATCTGTCGTCAATGGCCTCTCGAATACCTATAAAAAAAGGTCTTGAAAAATAGACTTTTGAACAATTGTTTGATAAAAATAAATCAATTCACTTTGTTTGAGACAAGAGAATCATCCATTATATTTCATTCAATTATGTAAATACGTACATAGAAATCATGTTCGAACTAAAATTAATCTGCAAAAGAAATTTATTAAACCGCTAAAACTATGTTGAAAATATTAAATTTATATTATATATAAATAAACATAAGCATAACGTATCTTTGATATATTTTATTGTTCGATCCTATCAAAGTAGAATCTGGTGAAAATTCTCCGGTATTTGTGACAAGATTCGAGTCGTCTCGAGATGGAATTAAATCCACTACATCCAAGATTGCTGATGTTGAAGGTGTTTTCATTGAAGAAGTTTTGAGTGAGCCTGAACATGAAAAAGTAACTCCGAAAGGTGATGTTTTCATCGAGGAAGTTCACGAAACAGGGGGTGAGACTATATTACACAACTTAAAGAGATTTAATAACGTCAGAATATTAAATAAAAACTGCAATTATCATGTTATAAAGCTATGTTTTTTGCTTTTTGCCACTAAAATCAAATGCTTCAGGCAACTTGCAAGTGTGCGAGCAAAAATCCATGCTAGGTAGAAAACACTTTGCTAAAAGCACAACATGCAAAAATGGTAACATTTATTTTCAACAGATTATTCATAAATGGATCATTTAATGATACTCAATAAAGGTTTATGTGCTATTTAACAAATATGATGAGTATTACAACTTAAATATTTGCTTTTCGCTAATACTGAAACAATGAACATTAGTGCACTCTGCTTACACGAGGTTCAAAATTTCCAAAATTACCTACAATTTGTAAGTTTCTAAATCATAAGTGATGCCTAAAAATGAAATATAAATCAAAAAAAAAAAAAATACCCGAACGTTCATCAGCATTTTAGGTGTTGAATGAAATGTGCTTGAGTGCTGCACCATTAAAATATATGAAGATTAAACGATTCTGAAGGCTATTAATGTGTGGTTAAACAAAAGAATACTCACAGTCACAATTGCAACCCAGCTATCAAAACTAACAGATTTACATTATTCAAGTACACACCTTCAACCACTCATACTATTTTTTTAGACACACAAACAACACAAGACAAACGAAAGAAAAAACACAAGAAACCAAAACCTCAAGAAGCATATATTGAAATTACAGAAGAATACATGCCAATAATAGAACTTCCAGAAGAAAACATTGTACAAGAAATAACTAGCCCTAGCGGAGAAACTAAGGTTCAACGCACAAAAAAACGAACAATTAAAAAGAAGAAAGGCGACAAACAAGAAACTATTGAAATTATTACAATCGATGAAGATGAAAAAGATGAAGTGACGTCTATTGTAATAAATGAAATAGAATTAAATCCAGATAGCACATGGCCAGACAAAGAAGATGCAATTAGAGCCATTGTGATCAAAGAATTACCAGAACAGGAAACCATCATAACAGAAACGGTAGATGAGAAGAAGAAAACTATGAAGAAGCGAACATTGAAAAAGAAAATTGGTAAAGCACAAGAAACTACGGAAATCATAACGATTCTGGAGGACCAATTACCGGTACGCACGGAAGTTCTTGTTACATTGTCAGACATTGAATTGGAAGAAGCATCTGATTATGAAGGCGAATCAGCAGAATTCGAAAAAGCGGACGAATCTCTTGAACCTACAGAAAAACCAATCGAAGAAGTAATGGTGACAGAATTCAAACGTAAAGAAACAAAGACGAAGAAAGAAAAGAAAAAGCGAGGAAAACACACCCAGAAACCATCCGAAGAAGAAGAAACGGTAGAATATTTAACAACAGAAATTGAAGAGTATAGGCCAGTGGTTATTGAAGATTCACCCGAAGAAGTCACAATGACTGGAGCTGGGTTTTCAGTGATTCCTGAAACCATAGTTAATGTAACCGAATCCGAAATACCAGAAGATACATTCGAAGAAATCAAGCCAACTAAAACAAAGAAAGCCGAGGCTACTGTCGTTGAAGAGCTTCCAGAAGAAGTCACAGTGACTGAAGTTGAGACACATGAAGGACCAAAGAGAAAAATCACTAAAAAGAGAACAATCAAGAAGAAGGTCGGAGATAAAGAACAAGTCACTGAAATTGTCACAGTTGAACAAGACGACAAGCTTCCTGAAACAACAGTTACTGTTACCGAATCCGAAATACCAGAAGATACATTCGAAGAAATCAAGCCAACTAAAGCAAAGAAAGCCAAGGCTACTGTCGTTGAAGAGCTTCCAGAAGAAGTCACAGTGACTGAAGTTGAGACACATGAAGGACCAAAGAGAAAAATCACTAAAAAGAGAACAATCAAGAAGAAGGTCGGAGATAAAGAACAAGTCACTGAAATTGTCACAGTTGAACAAGACGACAAGCTTCCTGAAACAACAGTTACTGTTACCGAATCCGAAATACCAGAAGATACATTCGAAGAAATCAAGCCAACTAAAACAAAGAAAGCCAAGGCTACTGTCGTTGAAGAGCTTCCAGAAGAAGTCACAGTGACTGAAGTTGAGACACACGAAGGACCAAAGAAAAAAATCACTAAAAAGAGAACAATCAAGAAGAAGGTCGGAGATAAAGAACAAGTCACTGAAATTGTCACAGTTGAACAAGACGACAAGCTTCCTGAAACAACAGTTACTGTAACCGAATCCGAAATACCAGAAGATACATTCGAAGAAATCAAGCCAACTAAAACAAAGAAAGCCAAGGCTACTGTCGTTGAAGAGCTTCCAGAAGAAGTCACAGTGACTGAAGTTGAGACACATGAAGGACGAAATAGAAAAATCACTAAAAAGAGAACAATCAAGAAGAAGGTCGGAGATAAAGAACAAGTCACTGAAATTGTCACAGTTGAACAAGACGACAAGCTTCCTGAAACAACAGTTACTGTTACCGAATCCGAAATACCAGAAGATACATTCGAAGAAATCAAGCCAACTAAAGCAAAGAAAGCCAAGGCTACTGTCGTTGAAGAGCTTCCAGAAGAAGTCACAGTGACTGAAGTTGAGACACATGAAGGACCAAAGAGAAAAATCACTAAAAAGAGAACAATCAAGAAGAAGGTCGGAGATAAAGAACAAGTCACTGAAATTGTCACAGTTGAACAAGACGACAAGCTTCCTGAAACAACAGTTACTGTTACCGAATCCGAAATACCAGAAGATACATTCGAAGAAATCAAGCCAACTAAAACAAAGAAAGCCAAGGCTACTGTCGTTGAAGAGCTTCCAGAAGAAGTCACAGTGACTGAAGTTGAGACACACGAAGGACCAAAGAGAAAAATCACTAAAAAGAGAACAATCAAGAAGAAGGTCGGAGATAAAGAACAAGTCACTGAAATTGTCACAGTTGAACAAGACGACAAGCTTCCTGAAACCACAGTTACTGTAACCGAATCCGAAATAACAGAAGATACATTCGAAGAAATCAAGCCAACTAAAACAAAGAAAGCCAAGGCTACTGTCGTTGAAGAGCTTCCAGAAGAATTCACAGTGACTGAAGTTGAGACACATGAAGGACCAAAGAGAAAAATCACTAAAAAGAGAACAATCAAGAAGAAGGTCGGAGATAAAGAACAAGTCACTGAAATTGTCACAGTTGAACAAGACGACAAGCTTCCTGAAACAACAGTTACTGTTACCGAATCCGAAATACCAGAAGATACATTCGAAGAAATCAAGCCAACTAAAACAAAGAAAGCCAAGGCTACTGTCGTTGAAGAGCTTCCAGAAGAATTCACAGTGACTGAAGTTGAGACACATGAAGGTACAAAGAGAAAAATCACTAAAAAAAGAACAATCAAGAAGAAGGTCGGAGATAAAGAACAAGTCACTGAAATTGTCACAGTTGAACAAGACGACAAGCTTCCTGAAACCACAGTTACTGTAACCGAATCCGAAATACCAGAAGATACATTCGAAGAAATCAAGCCAACTAAAACAAAGAAAGCCAAGGCTACTATCGTTGGAGAGCTTCCAGAAGAAGTCACAGTGACTGAAGTTGAGACACATGAAGGACCAAAGAGAAAAATCACTAAAAAGAGAACAATCAAGAAGAAGGTCGGAGATAAAGAACAAGTCACTGAAATTGTCACAGTTGAACAAGACGACAAGCTTCCTGAAACAACAGTTACTGTTACCGAATCCGAAATACCAGAAGATACATTCGAAGAAATCAAGCCAACTAAAACAAAGAAAGCCAAGGCTACTGTCGTTGAAGAGCTTCCAGAAGAAGTTACAGTGACTGAAGTTGAGACACACGAAGGACCAAAGAGAAAAATCACTAAAAAGAGAACAATCAAGAAGAAGGTCGGAGATAAAGAACAAGTCACTGAAATTGTCACAGTTGAACAAGACGACAAGCTTCCTGAAACCACAGTTACTGTAACCGATTCCGAAATACCAGAAGATACATTCGAAGAAATCAAGCCAACTAAAACAAAGAAAGCCAAGGCTACTGTCGTTGAAGAGCTTCCAGAAGAAGTCACAGTGACTGAAGTTGAGACACATGAAGGACCAAAGAGAAAAATCACTAAAAAGAGAACAATCAAGAAGAAGGTCGGAGATAAAGAGCAAGTCACTGAAATTGTCACAGTTGAACAAGACGACAAGCTTCCTGAAACAACAGTTACTGTTACCGAATCCGAAATACCAGAAGATACATTCGAAGAAATCAAGCCAACTAAAACAAAGAAAGCCAAGGCTACTGTCGTTGAAGAGCTTCCAGAAGAAGTCACAGTGACTGAAGTTGAGACACACGAAGGACCAAAGAGAAAAATCACTAAAAAGAGAACAATCAAGAAGAAGGTCGGAGATAAAGAACAAGTCACTGAAATTGTCACAGTTGAACAAGACGACAAGCTTCCTGAAACAACAGTTACTGTTACCGAATCCGAAATACCAGAAGATACATTCGAAGAAATCAAGCCAACTAAAACAAAGAAAGCCAAGGCTACTGTCGTTGAAGAGCTTCCAGAAGAAGTCACAGTGACTGAAGTTGAGACACACGAAGGACCAAAGAGAAAAATCACTAAAAAGAGAACAATCAAGAAGAAGGTCGGAGATAAAGAACAAGTCACTGAAATTGTCACAGTTGAACAAGACGACAAGCTTCCTGAAACAACAGTTACTGTTACCGAATCCGAAATACCAGAAGATACATTCGAAGAAATCAAGCCAACTAAAACAAAGAAAGCCAAGGCTACTGTCGTTGAAGAGCTTCCAGAAGAAGTCACAGTGACTGAAGTTGAGACACATGAAGGACCAAAGAGAAAAATCACTAAAAAGAGAACAATCAAGAAGAAGGTCGGAGATAAAGAACAAGTCACTGAAATTGTCACAGTTGAACAAGACGACAAGCTTCCTGAAACAACAGTTACTGTTACCGAATCCGAAATACCAGAAGATACATTCGAAGAAATCAAGCCAACTAAAACGAAGAAAGCCAAGGCTACTGTCGTTGAAGAGCTTCCAGAAGAAGTCACAGTGACTGAAGTTGAGACACATGAAGGACCAAAGAGAAAAATCACTAAAAAGAGAACAATCAAGAAGAAGGTCGGAGATAAAGAACAAGTCACTGAAATTGTCACAGTTGAACAAGACGACAAGCTTCCTGAAACAACAGTCACTGTTACCGAATCCGAAATACCAGAAGATACATTCGAAGAAATCAAGCCAACTAAAACAAAGAAAGCCAAGGCTACTGTCGTTGAAGAGCTTCCAGAAGAAGTCACAGTGACTGAAGTTGAGACACATGAAGGACCAAAGAGAAAAATCACTAAAAAGAGAACAATCAAGAAGAAGGTCGGAGATAAAGAACAAGTCACTGAAATTGTCACAGTTGAACAAGACGACAAGCTTCCTGAAACCACAGTTACTGTTACCGAATCCGAAATACCAGAAGATACATTCGAAGAAATCAAGCCAACTAAAACAGAGAAAGCCAAAACTACTGTCGTTGAGAAACTTCATGATATCAATATTATTAAGCATCAAGAGATCGAGGAAAACAGGGGAAAGAAGCCTAAGGAAACCACTAAAGCTCCTGAAGTGATTGAATTAGATGCAGAAACTAAGGAAATTGATTTGCTTGTGGAGTCCAATGTTCTCATAAGCTTAATAGGCAAATATCACAAATTGGAGGAATCCTTACCAATTCCAGAACATGATTATATATTAAAAGAAGAAGAAGACGAAGACGAAGAAAAGGAGAAGAAGAAAAATAAGGAAACGAAGACTAAGCTTGTTCCCAAATTAACTGATATAGAAGGAAAGGCAGGTAAACAAGTGTTTGAAGAAATACCTCAAGAGGCAGGAATAGTCAAAATTCCAACGGGAACAGGAGAAATCATTGGAAAAAAGTTCACCACACCCAAGATCAAAAAGAAGCAGGGTGACAAAGAGCAAGGGATAGAAATTAAAACCGTCGAGGAAGAAGGTAAAGAGCCCGTAACCGAAATCACAGTCGAAGAATTGCAATCAATTGAGCCCAGAAGTGAGGAACAGCCTGGTGAGGAGAATCCCAAACAGAAGAAGAAGAAGAAGGTGATCAGAAATATTAAAGATGATGATCAAGACGACTACGTTCAGAAGCTCATAGAACAAGAAATTCCAACGGCTGAGCTAGACATTTTTGAGAAACCCGAATTTGAGAAAATTCCCAAGAAACCGAAGAATAAGAAGTCACCTGTTCCAGAACCAAGTATCGGAGATGAGGCACCCAGTGAACTCATTGTTGAGGAATTACCCCATGAAGCGGAAGTCGTTGAGATTCCAACTGAAATGGGTGGAATTATTGAAAGAAAAATCACCACACGCAAAATAAAAAAGAAGCAGGGTGACAAAGAGCAAGTGATCGAAATTAAGACCGTCGAGGAAGAAGGCAGAGAGCCCGTTACCGAAATCATTGTTGAAGAAATTCAACCAATTGAGGTCGTAAGTGAAGAAAAACCAACCGAAGAACAGCTCCGTGAAGTGAAACCCAAACAAATGAAGAAAAAGATTATCAAAAAGATTAAGAGAGATGAACAAGACGAATACATTCAACGGCTTATCGATCAGGAAATTCCAAAGACTGAATTGGAAGTTTTCGAAAAACCAGAATTTGAGGAAACTCCGAAAAAGCTGAAAAAGAAAGCGTCACTTGTTCCAAGGCCAAGTGAATTGGTTATCGAAGAACTACCTGAGGAAATTTTCAAGGTTCAATTTCCAACTGATACAGTAACGAAAAGTAAGATAAAAAAGAAGCAAGGAGATCAAGAACAGGTTATTGAAGTCAAGACTGTTGAAGAGGAAGGAAAAGAGCCCGAGACCTTGATTATAATAAAAGATATTGAACCAAGCGAGGAAGAACCAAAGTCAAAAAAGAAGACAATTAAAAAGGTTAAAAAGGACGACCAAGATGATGCTATTCAGAAACTAATCGATCAAGAAAATCCGGAAACCAAGTTGTCCAAGAAGAAGAAGTCTCTTGTACCAAGTGTCGAAGAAGAAAAGCAAAGTGACCTCATTGTCGAGGAATTACCTGAAGAGATAGTAACGGTACAAGTGCCAACTGATGTTGGTGAAATAGTAGAGCGAAAGGTGACTAAGCATAAGATCAAGAAGAAGCAGGGTGACAAAGAGGAAATTATCGAAGTTATGACCGTCGAAGAGGAAGGAAAGGAACCTGAAACTGGAAGCAAGATAGAAGAAGTTCAACGTTTAGGTCCAACCAGTGAACAGCAACCAAAACCGAAGAAGAAAGTTATCAAAAAGATTAAAAAGAACGAAGAAGTCGATATCATCCAAAAGCTTATCGAGCAGGAGATTCCAAAGGCTGAATTGGAAGTATTTGAAAAACCTGAATTTGAAGCGATTAAAAAGAAGAAGCGCGAAAGGCTCGAACCAGTTCCTATTGTAAAGAAAGACCAGATGCCCAGCAAGGTTGAGATTACAAAAGTTGAAGATTCTCCAATTGCCATCAAAATGTCTTTCAAGAAACCAATGCCTGCAGAAATAAAAGAGGAACCATTGCCAGAAATCATCGGATTCAAATTAAAAAGTCGAGTGATTCAAGTCAGCTACCCACCTACACCTACTAAGGTTGTAATTAAAGAACTGAATACAGTTAAAGGCAATGGTGAACTATCTCGTAACATCGAAGATGCTTTGAAAGTTCTCAAGAAAAAGAAGATCAAGAAGACAAAGATTCCAAAAGATAGAAGAGATAGCTTGGAAAAACACGAACTTGAGAAATTTGAGAATTATGAGAAAAGTTCTGATGAACCTGCTAGTAAGGACAAGTATCAACGAGGCAAGAAACCCGACAAAACCCCTGAGGATGAAGAAAAGAAACTTAATCTCGGAAAAGGAAAGGTAAAGCCTAAGAATGCTGACACAGAAGATGCTGTGAAATTAAAACCAGTTACAAAGAAACCACAAGTGCCTGATGAAGACTTCTTTGAACCTCAAAAGAAACACAAAGCCGATATTACCGATGAGCCAGAAAGGAAACCTAGTGTCGACATTGATGTAGGTAAAGTTCCACCATTCGATTTCGAACCAAGAGAGCTATCTGAGGATGAAGCACCTGTGGGAGATAAGGAGCCAGAGGAGAGTGACAAGGATTTACCTCCAAAGAAAAAACATGTCAGAAAGAAGAAAGAAAAGCCACAGCCAGAAGAAGATAAAGTGAATATTGTCAAGGGTGTTCCGAAAGGGAAGGAACAGCCTGCGGAGGATGATATCAATATTGAATATGAACGCAAGCCATTACCAGAAGAGAGTAGAGAACAGGTTACATTGAAGCCATTTGAAAAACCAGTAACGAACCAAGGCGACAGAGAGCAATTGATCGTAATTAAAACCGTCGAGAAAGAAGGCAAAGAGCCCGAGACCGAAATCACAGTCGAAGAATTTCAACCAGTTGAGCCCACAAGTGAGGAACAACCTGGTGAGGAGAAACCCAAACAGAAGAAGAAGAAGAAGAAAGTGATCAGAAATATTGAGGAAGGCGATCAAGACGATTACATTCAGAAGCTCATAGAACAAGAAATTCCAACGGCTGAGCTAGAAATTTTTGAGAAACCCGAATTTGAGAAAATTCCCAAGAAACCGAAGAATAAGAAGTCACCTGTTCCAGAACCAAGTATCGGAAAGGAGGCACCCAGTGAACTCATTGTTGAGGAATTACCCCATGAAGCGGAAGTCGTTGAGATTCCAACTGAAATGGGTGGAATTATTGAAAGAAAGATCACCACACGCAAAATAAAAAAGAAGCAGGGTGACAAAGAGCAAATGATCGAAATTAAGACCGTCGAGGAAGAAGGAAAAGAGCCCGTAACCGAAATCATTGTTGAAGAATTTCAACCAATTGAGCTCACAAGTGAGGAACAGCCTGGTGAGGAGAAACCCAAACAGAAGAAGAAGAAGGTGATCAGAAATATTAAAGATGATGATCAAGACGACTACGTTCAGAAGCTCATAGAACAAGAAATTCCAACGGCTGAGCTAGAAATTTTTAAGAAACCCGAATTTGAGAAAATTCCCAAGAAACCGAAGAATAAGAAGTCACCTGTTTCAGAACCAAGTATCGGAAAGGAGGCACCCAGTGAACTCATTGTTGAGGAATTACCCCATGAAGCGGAAGTCGTTGAGATTCCAACTGAAATGGGTGGAATTATTGAAAGAAAGATCACCACACGCAAAATAAAAAAGAAGCAGGGTGACAAAGAGCAAGTGATCGAAATTAAGACCGTCGAGGAAGAAGGCAGAGAGCCCGTTACCGAAATCATTGTTGAAGAAATTCAACCAATTGAGGTCGTAAGTGAAGAAAAACCAACCGAAGAACAGCTCCGTGAAGTGAAACCCAAACAAATGAAGAAAAAGATTATCAAAAAGATTAAGAGAGATGAACAAGATGAATACATTCAACGGCTTATCGATCAGGAAATTCCAAAGACTGAATTGGAAGTTTTCGAAAAACCAGAATTTGAGGAAATTCCGAAAAAGCTGAAAAAGAAAGCGTCACTTGTTCCAAGGTCAAGTGAATTGGTAATCGAAGAACTACCTGAGGAAATTTTCAAGGTTCAATTTCCAACTGATACAGTAACGAAAAGTAAGATAAAAAAGAAGCAAGGAGATCAAGAACAGGTTTTTGAATTCAAGACTGTTGAAGAGGAAGGAAAAGAGCCCGAAACCTTGATTATAATAAAAGATATTGAACCAAGCGAGGAAGAACCAAAGTCAAAAAAGAAGACAATTAAAAAGGTTAAAAAGGACGACCAAGATGATGCTATTCAGAAACTAATCGATCAAGAAATTCCGGAAACCAAGTTGGACGCATTTGAAAAACCTAATTTTGTCGATGCTAAAAAGAACCTAAAGAAGAAGAAGAAGTCTCTTGTACCAAGTGTCGAAGAAGAAAAGCAAAGTGACCTCATTGTCGAGGAATTACCTGAAGAGATAGTAACGGTACAAGTGCCAACTGATGTTGGTGAAATAGTAGAGCGAAAGGTGACTAAGCATAAGATCAAGAAGAAGCAGGGTGACAAAGAGGAAATTATCGAAGTTATGACCGTCGAAGAGGAAGGAAAGGAACCTGAAACTGGAAGCAAGATAGAAGAAGTTCAACGTTCAGGTCCAACCAGTGAACAGCAACCAAAACCGAAGAAGAAAGTTATCAAAAAGATTAAAAAGAACGAAGAAGTCGATATCATCCAAAAGCTTATCGAGCAGGAGATTCCAAAGGCTGAATTGGAAGTATTCGAAAAACCTGAATTTGAAGCGATTAAAAAGAAGAAGCGCGAAAGGCTCGAACCAGTTCCTATTGTAAAGAAAGACCAGATGCCCAGCAAGGTTGAGATTACAAAAGTTGAAGATTCTCCAATTGCCATCAAAATGTCTTTCAAGAAACCAATGCCTGCAGAAATAAAAGAGGAACCATTGCCAGAAATCATCGGATTCAAATTAAAAAGTCGAGTGATTCAAGTCAGCTACCCACCTACACCTACTAAGGTTGTAATTAAAGAACTGAATACAGTTAAAGGCAATGGTGAACTATCTCGTAACATCGAAGATGCTTTGAAAGTTCTCAAGAAAAAGAAGATCAAGAAGACAAAGATTCCAAAAGATAGAAGAGATAGCTTGGAAAAACACGAACTTGAGAAATATGAGAATTATGAGAAAAGTTCTGATGAACCTGCTAGTAAGGACAAGTATCAACGAGGCAAGAAACCCGACAAAACCCCTGAGGATGAAGAAAAGAAACTTAATCTCGGAAAAGGAAAGGTAAAGCCTAAGAATGCTGACACAGAAGATGCTGTGAAATTAAAACCAGTTACAAAGAAACCACAAGTGCCTGATGAAGACTTCTTTGAACCTCAAAAGAAACACAAAGCCGATATTACCGATGAGCCAGAAAGGAAACCTAGTGTCGACATTGATGTAGGTAAAGTTCCACCATTCGATTTCGAACCAAGAGAGCTATCTGAGGATGAAGCACCTGTGGGAGATAAGGAGCCAGAGGAGAGTGACAAGGATTTACCTCCAAAGAAAAAACATGTCAGAAAGAAGAAAGAAAAGCCACAGCCAGAAGAAGAGAAAGTGAATATTGTCAAGGGTGTTCCGAAAGGGAAGGAACAGCCTGCGGAGGATGATATCAATATTGAATATAAACGCAAGCCATTACCAGAAGAGAGTAGAGAACAGGTTACATTGAAACCATTTGAAAAACCAGTAGAAGCAGGTGATTCCACAGAAACCCAAACACAACCAAGAGAAATTATAAAAGAAATTCCAGTTCACATTGACGAAGACAGTGACATTGAGAAACTAGAAGAAACCACATTCAAGAAAATGGGGAAGATCCTAAAACCTCAACGTAAGTCGATTCATTTCGTATTTTTTCTCTTTAGATTCCGAAGGTAAATTAAAATTTGCTTATTATATTTTACACTGATTTTAGTTTTTTTACACCTTTTACACATACTTTAAGAGTAACTAAGGCACTCATTTTATTCAAAGATCTCTATTGTATGGTTCATTTTATTTATGTGTTCATATTATTATAGGATTATATATAGGAAAATATCCAAGCATTCTTAGTAGCGTTGGTAATAATAAACTGTAGTAGTATTATGATGTATTGAATATTCGTGTTAATAGTTCATTCTGAAGCATTTGATAAAACCAAGATTACTTACTGCTATTGCTTAAACATATGTACATTCAGTGAACCCTTGCGGATCGAGTTGCTCTTTGTAATACTCTCAGTTACAGTCGATGAACGCTTGCAGATTGGCGTATTTCCTGCGCGCAGCTTGCCTGAGATATCTCATGGATAAGCAATAGCAAAAAGTAATCTTTAGATACAAAAGAATATATCTCCAAAATTTGCTGAGCAAATAAGCAATTTAGCGTCTCTATTCAATTGTTCAGTCCAAGCTGTATACATATTTCACACTTCTAGAGTTGAAATTGTTTATGGCAGCTTTGAGTTTCAGTATCGTGGTCATTCAGTTTGGTCAATGAATTTTGTTCAACACAAAGTTTGAATGATTATTTCATTCGATTTGGCGATGAAATGCCACACAGACTGAAATTAAATTTGAGTCTGCTTACCATATTTTAATCGAAAATGTATATATATATGTATGAAATAGCTGAAGATGAATTGAAATTGGAAGAATCACAGCCAGAACCTGAGCTTGTCGAAGAAGTGAAACCCGAAAAGAAAACACCAAAGCCAAAGCCAAAAATGAAGATCATTAAGAAGGACAAGGAGGATGATGTGGATGAATATATACAAAAACTCATCGATATGGATATTCCAAAGACTGAGTTGGAGGTATTCGAGAGACCTGAATTTGAAAATGTTGAAAAAAAGAAAAAAGTACTCGTGACAACAACAAACGAAGGAGACAAGAAGCCTGAACTCGTCGTTGAAGAGTTACCCGAAGAAACTCTCACCATGAAAGTACCAACGGGAGTAGGTGAAGTCGTTGGGCAAAAAGTACACACACAGAAGATCAAGAAGATACAAGGTGACCAGGAGCAGTTGATTGGAAGTACAACGACAGAGAAACCTAGCGAAAAGCCACAGACAGAAATTACAATTGAATTAATTCAACGAATCAACGAAATCAAACCGATTGAGGAAGGGAATCAAATTCAAGAAGCTCAACCGATTCAAGTAAAAATAGAAAAACCAGAAGTGATCGTTTTGGCGGAGGAAGTTCAGCCGATAGAACCAAGTGTTGAGCAACCAAAACTACACAAGAAGAAAAATTCAACTAAAAATGCTAAACAAGACGATGATAATGAATACATTCAGAAAGTTATCGACCAGGTGATACCAAAAACTAAATTGGAAGAGTACGAAAAACCAATATTTGAGGGAATTCCGATGAAGTCAAAGAAGAGCTCACCAGAAACAAGCGAAGAAGAAGTAACACCAAGTGAAGCTGCTATTGAAGAATTGTCCGAAGAAACGATGAAAGTTCAATTACATAAAGGGCCAGTAGTCGAAACAACATCCGAGGATGAAGTGGCCGAAGTTGTTTTGGTTGGACCTACCAAAGAAAGAGAAGAAGATATTGAGAAGCCAATTACAGAGGAGGTGATTAAAACGAAACGTTATCTAAGACCAGAAGGAGTAGAAGCTCAAATCGAATTAGAAAATCCACCACAAATCAAAACTACTATAGAGGAAGTCAAAACGAAAGAGGTTAATGGGCCCAAAATTGAGTTCCCGAATGAAGAAGTTTCAGAAGTTGGAAGTTTTGAGGAACCTTCGAAACCTGCTGAAATTGAAGAGCCGGAAGATGTTGCGAAAGTAGAGGTGGAAGCCCCAGAAATACCTGAAGAAGTTGCTCCACTTCAAAAACAAACAAAAACTATGCCAGAAGAAATATCTGAAAAAACCGGCGATCGCACAAAATCAATAGTAAAGAAAAAGACTGCAATCAAGAAGAAGAAGACTAGTTGCTTGGATGAAGATTACATTCAAAAGCTGATGGATCAAGATATAGAAAAAACAGAGTTGGAGAAATTCGAAAAGCTAGAATTTCAAAAACCTCAGAAGAAACAACTTGAAAAAGAAGAAGAAGTTGTTGAACCAGTCAAATTTGATAGAAAGGAAAAGAAAACAATAAATGTTGAAGAGGTCCCAGTAGAAGAGATACCCATAAAAACTAAATCCAAAAGGCCAAAAAGAATTGAGCCAGAAGATCAGGAGCAACCACAAAAACCACGTCTCAAGAGCCGAATCACATATATCAATATCGAACAACCGCTCATTATGGAAGTTACTGAAATCGGTGCAGTTCGAAATAATGGTGAACTATCTCGAAACATTGAAGAGGCTCAGGAGATTCTTAAAACGAAGCCAAAGAAATTTAAACACCGGCCAAATCGAAGAGATAGTTTGGAAGGACCAGGATTGGAAGTCTATCAGAAATATGAAAGCGACTTCATTGGGCCCACCAAGATGGAACCATACCGAAAAATCAAGAAAGAAAAATCGGAAGGAACCATCGAAACACAAACTCTCAAACTAGGTAATTATACATTTTATTTCATATTTATGTTAATAATTTTAGTTAGTTTTGCTATAAATTTTAAAATATGACAATTAATTACAGGCAAGGGAAAGCCGGCTGAAAAGGATGAAGGTAGTGAAAAAGTAAAATTTAAGCAAACTCTTACAGATGAACAACCTGGCGATGCAAGTGTTGCCGAAAAACCGAAAAAGCTAATCGACGCTGAAACCAAAACAGACAAGAAAAAGCCAGAAGCTGAATATGCTTTGGCACCTTTCGATAGATTCAACTCTGAACCAGAAAAGGCACCACAAGAAGAATACGTAAAATCCGAATTTAAAAAGGAACCAAAAGCAGCAGAACAAGAAAAGCCAAAAGGAATTAAGGATCGGAAGGCTGAACCAATTCTTGAGGCCACCAAAAAACCTCTTAAACTCGGCGAACCAAAACTACCAGAAGAATCTCCCGAAGAGGATATAGAATTGAAATTCAAACAAAAAAATTTGCCAGAAGGACCCTTTGAGGATGTGGTCCTAAAAGCACTCAAAAAAGTCAAAAAGGAAGATAAAAAACTTGAAGAAGAAGTTATGCATGAAATTAAGCTGGCAAAGATACCTGATATCGACGAAGAATCAGCCAAGATCAAGATTAAGAAGAAGAAGCAAAAGTTGCCAAAAGGTGATGATGAATCTGCTCTACATGTAGTCTTTTCACTGAATAAGCCTACTGAACAACCTAAGAATGATACTGAAACTGAATCCGAGTTTAGTGTTGCTAACGTCAAATTGAAGCCAGAAGAGGCCGAAGACATTAAAGCTGAATTCATTTTGAAGCCTAAAGTAGCAATCAAGAGTTTTGGTGATGCTGCTGACGACTTGACATTGACCTCAAAGCCGGAACTATCTCAAGAAGTGCAAGAAGAAGTCGTAGTTCAAGAACCATTTGAAGAAACGCAGGACGAAATAACGGAAGATATCACTGTTAAGAAAAAAAATAAACCTAAGGTAACAGTGCTGCCAATCGAAGAAACATTTGAAGATATCGCCTTGAAAATACCAAGCGAAAAACTGCCACAGGTTGAATTAAAACAAGTAGACGTTTTATTGAAAATTAAGAGACCAACTGATAAAAAGACTGTAGAGGAAAGTGACGAACGTACAGAATTCACAATTGAGCAGCCGGTAGAGGTGCCTGTTAAAGCTCCAGAAGATGTTTCTCAAAAGCTGGAAGTCAAGAAGAAGACAAAGAAAGAAGACGCTGCTGATGAAGTAAGCATCACTAAAGAGGTTGTTGGGGAGGTTGTCGAATATTTCCAAAATGTTGAAGAGCCGGTTGAATTTCCAGAGAAACCAGAAGAAGTAATTGAAGAAATTAAATTTGAAACCAAGGAACCAAAAGTGAAACCAACAGAAGAGATCGCCGAAGATATTTACTTGAAAAAAACGAGGGACGAACATAAAGTGAGTGAAGCAAAACAAGCCATAAATAAGAAATCAAAGAAGAAGAAGCTTACGAAAGATGAGGTGGAAGAAACTGTATCCCTGAAGCAGCCAGTTGAACAACCGACAGAAGATGTAAGCCAAGAGGTCAGTTTGAAGAAGCGAAAGGGAGTTAAATTCATCGAGGAAGTCGATACAGAATCAACTTTAAATGTCGGAGAAAAGCCTGAATCAGATATTGAAGCTGTATTAAGTATTCCGAAACGCAAGGAAAAACCTGGTACCGATGACCTTGAAACCGATGCAACTATTCGCAAAGAAGAATCAGATATAATAGAAGAGGATCAAGTGGCTGAGTTCATAATAAAAAAGAAAAAAGAACCCAAGCCGGTTTTAGAAGAACACAACGATGAATACACAATAAAAAAATTGAAAAAGCGCAGAAGATCACAAGTGGAAATTCCTGAATACACTGAAGTCGAGCATGTGACTTTCCGTCCTCGATCAACAAAAACTAAAGAAGATGTGGAGCAAGAGTTTAACATTCAACTCGATTCATATGCTGAAGAAGAAATATCAATGTCGGGTCAAGTGAAACTCAAGAAACCAAAATCGCTTACATATTCGGAAGAGAGGGACGAAGCAAATATCAAGATCGTTGAGAAATACGACGACAAAGATGGTCCAATTATTGAAGAGATCGATGATGACTTTAGTGCCGCTGAAGATACCATGTATGATATTGATGAACCAGATGAATTCTCTGACTTCGAGGAACTACCTGAACAGCCAGAACATGTTGAGTTCAAGTTAAAACCAAGGAGAACCAAACCAACCTATGTTGTCGAAGATCTTGATGAAGAATTTGCTGTTGGATTTACACATCGCAAGAAACCTGAAGATGTTGTGTCATACGGTGAGGATTCGTTTACATTGCGTACACCAAGCCGACGACTTCCATCCAGCTATTTAGAAGGTATGCAATGCGCAGTTCGATTTCATATTTAAAATTTTTTTTTCAATTAATATTAGCTTATTTCGCATTTTAATCATCAAACAGCTTTGCAAAATGCGTAAATCATGCGAAAGTAAAAAACTGTTACGAAAGAAAATATTGTAAGCTAACCAAACTAAGAACCATTGAATATTCAATGTAATTTTCTTCGTAAATTAATAGTGCTCATGTTGAACTAAGGTTATCGTACGATGCAAGTGCAATTTACTCATTGATTTTATTGTTTTATTTTCTCATAAAACAGAAGCATCTTTGATCATTACAAAAGAATTGGCTCAAGATCAATCAATCAAAGAAGAAGATATCATGTATTCATACTGTACGTACATAGCAGAAAATGCTGAATCGCTTAATCTGGTTGAAGGTGAAAAAGTATTCGTTTTGGGTGAGCATGAGTCCTAGGCTGTACAACATGACAAATTACCCACGTTGCACAGCCCAGAAAAAATCTTTTATTACCTGAAACTAATAAAAAAACATTTTATTCGAATCAGAAAAACACAATGTCGATTGGTGGTGGGTTAAAAAACCATTTACCGGTGAAAAAGGTTGGGTGCCATCGCAATGCTTGATGGATGCTGATTCATACGCGCAATTCGTTGAAACAAAACTGAATGAAAAGATCGATAAATTGCCAGTTTTTGAAAGTAAGTAGCAAATTTTCACGTGTTCAAGACATACTGCTAATACTTTATTTTATTTTCCCAGAACCAGGACCGAACGAAAAGACATTCGCTCCAAGATTCATTGAAAAGCTGAAGCCAATTGTAACACCCGACGGTTACACCATCCAATTTGAGTGCAAAGTTGAAGGTCAACCTAGACCACAAATAACATGGTTCCGTCAAACTGCTGTCATCAAGCAATCACAAGACTTCCAAATGTACTATGACGATGATAATGTGGCTACACTTGTTATTCGAGAAGTATTCCCCGAAGATTCTGGCACATTCACATGTGTTGCAAAGAATTCAGTCGGTTATGCATCAAGCACAACTGAGTTGATCGTGGAAGGGCCAATATCCGATCATGGCTCAGAAATGGCTGGTCTATCGCGCAAGAGTATGTCACGTGAATCGTCAATGGCAGATATTTTGGAGGGTATACCGCCAACATTCTCAAAAAAACCACGTGCACAATATGTCGATGAAAATTCCAACGTTATACTTGAATGTCGATTGGTTGCTATTCCAGAACCAGAAATTGTTTGGTACTTCAATGGCGAAGAAATTCATCCGAAAGAAAATGTTAAAGTTGTAACTGAATCTGATATGCATATGTATTGTTCGGTTGTACATATAACAAAAGTTCAAAAGGAACAAGAGGGAACGTATGAAGTGGTTGCCCAGAACAGAGAAGGTGAATCGAAATTGTCAATCAAATTGAAAATACGTACAAAGGATAAAGAACCACCACAAATCCTCGAACCAATGCATAACCTTACCATCCGTGAGGGTGAAAGCGTTGTTCTGAACACACAAATCGTTGGTAATCCAACGCCAAAGATTACATGGTTTAAAGATGGCAAACCAATCACTAAGAATATCAAAATCGAAAAGGATACACATTCGCTAACCCTTATTTCGCCAACCAAAGCAGATGCCGGAGTGTATTCAGTAAGGGCAGTAAATCCAGTTGGATCAACGGAAACAACAGGCAATCTCACGATTGAAGAGGCCGTCCCAAACACTGAACCACCATTCATTCTCGAACGTTTCGAAGAACAAGTCGTTCCACAAAATGGTGAAATCATCTTGCCAGTGCAAGTCAGTGGAACACCAACACCAGAAATCACATGGCTACGAAACAATATTACATTGCATCCATCAGATCGTGTTGAGCAAACATTTGATGGCAAGAATGTGAAACTTCGCATCAAAAATGCTGATGCAGACAAAGATTCAGGTGATTATAAATGTATCGCTAGCAGTCCATTCGGTAAAGTTTCACATGGTGCCCGTGTCATTGTTGAAGTAGACAATGTAGTTTTCACAAAACAATTAAAGAGTGCTATTGAAATTCAAGAGGGCCAAACGTTAACTTTGGAATGCGAAACGTCTCACTACACAGTGACAAAATGGTATCACAATGGAAAGGAATTGACTGGAATGGATCATCGGATTGTTGTTCAAGAAGATAAAGTTCATAAATTGATTGTAAAAGATACAACCCCAAAAGATGCCGGAGCATACAAATGCACAATCAAATATCATGAAACTAAATCGACTGTGGAGGTTATCGAAAAGATTCCACAGTTTGTGAAAACAGTTGATGATTTCGAAGTTAAAGAAACTGAAACTGCAATTTTGGAAGTTGAAATTACATCCGATACAGCTGATGTGACATGGCTCAAAGACGGAAAACTACTGAAAGAAGAACCAAACAAGATTACTTTCGTGAAAGATGGCAAAGTACGAAAACTGTTGATAATGTCATCAAGTGTTTTTGACGACGGTGAATACACGTGTAAATTGGCAGAGGAAGAATGTACTGCCGAAGTAACTGTAATCGAACTGCCACCAGAAATCGTCAAGAAACTGGAAAATGTAAATATACCAAAAGGTGAAACCGCAACATTCGAAATTGAACTTACCAAAGGTGATGCTCTAGTGAAATGGTTCAAAGGCAAGAGAGAAATTCATTTCGATGATCACATCCAACTAACGATCGATGGAAAGATTCAGAGATTAAAAATTTTCGACACTACACCAGATGATGAGGCGAAATACTCATGCAAAGTTGGGAGTCAAGTCTCGACAGCTAAATTATTTGTAGAAGAACCAGACGCTGAGTTCATTGTGCCACTACCTGATGTTACTCTTGCTCCAAAGAACACCAATGTTGAGCTTTCGGTTACATTATCACGGCCAGATGTAGATGTAACTTGGTGTAAAAATAACAAGCCAATTAAGGAAGGACCCAAACATACGGTTAAAGCTGAGGGAACTGTGAGAAGCTTAATTATCAAGGATGCAGATGATGATGATGTTGCTGATTACACTTGTTTTGCCGGGAACACCAAATCCAATACTCAATTTAAAGTTGAAGGTAGTTTAATTTTCTATGTCTCGATTGAGACCTAGAAGTTTTGACATTCACATTTAATTTGCCATTGCACTTAATTTTAAGAAAATCAAACGCCGCCAACAATCCAGTTGAAAAAGAATGTCTATAAGGTCCGTGAAAATGAAGATGTCACATTCACAATCCCATTTACGGGCACACCAAAACCAGAAGCTGAATGGTTCACTTCGGGAACGGTGGTCAAACCTAGTCCACGCAAGAAGAAGACGCTCAATGAAGACTCAGCCGCATTGACAATCAAGAAGGTTGTCGATGAGGATGCTGGCGAATACACGATCAGACTTAAGAATCCAATCGGAGACGTAGAAGCGACACTCACTTTGGTCATATTGAGTTAGTTTGAATATTTTATTTTAAAAAAAAGTTACTACAAATCAATTCATTGTTTCTTCTCATAGAGCCACCAAGTATACCAAGTAAACCAGAGCCAGTTGAAGTTGCAGGCGATTCCTTGACTCTATTCTGGAAAGCACCAGAAGATGATGGTAATGACGAAATCATTGAATACATTTTGGAATACAAAGAGCACCTCTCGGCAAACTGGATACAAATAAGACAGATTACAGACACAACATACAAAGTGGATAAACTAAAGACCGAATCAGAGTATTCGTTCCGAGTGGTGGCTGTCAATAATATCGGATCAAGTCCACCATCACCCATATCTGAATACATACGCACAACGACTCCATTTGAAAAGGAAAAACCCACAATAATTGACCCATTGGCTGACAAAATTGTCGGTTTGGGTGAGAAATTACTATTGTCTACTGTTATTGGTGGGATGCCAGTTCCCAAAGTAACCTGGTACAAAAACAAAGAGGTGATAGAAACAGAAGATATTACATATGAGAATCGCGTTACTAAGTATACTGTTGAAAAGACGGCAATCGATACTGAGGCAGAATACACATGTGTAGCAGAAAATGAGGTTGGCACAGCTAGAGCAACGTGCAATGTTACAGTTCAAGAAAAACCGAACGTGACGGTTGCAAATGAATACATTAGTCAAAAACTTCGCGTCGGAAAATTATACACCGTAAAAGCTACAATTTTTGGTTTTCCAGAACCAGAAATTATCTGGTGCAAAGAAACTGTAACTATTACAACTGATACTCGAGTAAAGATTACAAGAGAAGGGAATGTATTCACTTTGATTATGACTGACATTGAACGCGAGGATAGTGGTAAATACACAATCATAGTTAAGAATAACGCTGGAGAGGCTACTGTAGATTTAACTGTCAAAGTAATTGACAAGCCAGAACGTCCGTCTGCGCTCGAGGTTACTGATATCAAGAAAGATTCCGTTGTAATTGCATGGACTCCACCAATTGATGATGGAGGCTTGGAAATTACCAAATATGCCATTGAAAAATGCGATCCAGAAAAAATGGTCTGGATCAAAGTGGCCGAAGTTGAAAAAACTATCGTATCGTATTGCGTTCAAAAACTGCTCACAAATAATCAATATATATTCCGTGTTGTTGCTAAAAATCCAATCGGTGCGTCAGAGCCCATTGAGAGTAATCCAGTGACAATAAAATCAAAAATCGGTAAACAACTATTTTCTCTTTTGGTCCAACACAATTTATTAATCCTAAATGAAAATATTTCAGATGTTCCAAGCGCTCCTCGTCCACCACTCGATGTGTCTGGACTGACGAAAGATTCGTTAATTTTATCATGGCAAGAACCAGAAAAGGATGGCGGAAGCAAGATTCTGGATTACATTGTCGAATATAAAAAAACAACCGAAAAAGACTGGAAATTTGTTGGTTGTACAGAGTGCAACCAAACTTACATTTATGTAGGAAAACTCGAGCCAAAGATAAAATACAATTTCAAGATTTGTGCTCGAAACGAAGCGGGGACCGGCTCACAATTCATCTCAGATGAAGCAATCACCATTGACGGCAGAATAAGTATGTACACTCAAATAAAATGATATGAAGAATGAGACAAAAATTGTCTTGTATATGGATTAAGACAAAATTCTGACTTGTTTTTGAAATTCCTATATATTACCGCACCGAAAACTAAGTAACCAACACAGTAGCATTCGCTGTCAAAGTGTCGACTGTCTCTCTATATTGATAGATGTCTTACCGTTCTTACATTTGTAATGTTTTGTATGGGAATTAAAGTTTATTTCTAGATCGAACATTATCAAATTTAGGACAAAAGATAAAAAACGTATATAAAAATCCAAAAATAAGACAGAAATTTGTTTTATTCCATTTGCAAACTATATTTGTCGTATATTTGTTCTCATTTTATGTGAGTTTTTGCCCATAAAAATGACTGCACATTCCTGATTAAACTTCAATAATTGTTTATTAATTGTAATAGCTCCTCCATCGCCACCACAAAATCTTATTCCAATAAGCGTGACCAGCAAGAGTGTCAAAATACAATGGGAGTCGCCATTTAGCAATGGAGGATCCGAATTGACTGGATATGTCGTTGAAAAACGATTGGCAACGCTGTCGTCATCAATCAAATGGACACGCGTTGTTACACTCGACTCATACTGTACACAATATTGCATTGATAATTTGAAAGGAAAGTCAGAATATGTGTTTAGAGTACTCGCAGAAAACGAAGCCGGTTTAAGTGCACCGGCGACTACAGAAAATATCGTACTTAAAATACATGCTAGTAAGTGAAATCCCGTAATATTTGCATTCAATTTATTTTATTGAATTAAAAACGGTAATTTTTTCGAATCAATGTTCGAAAGTAAAATGCGAACAAGGGTAGTCAAACATTTGCTACGCAGTAGAATGAAACAAAGAATGCCAGAGTTCAAAAATTAAACATGGGTGCTTCTGATTGAACGCGAATCCCAAAAAACTATTAAAAAAATTCACAGATTCGCTGTTTCTCCTGGTTCTGTGCCATTAATGAAGGATTCGCGAGTTTCGTGTGGATTTGTCAATCCTAGTATTTGACCAAGAACTCAGTACGAATCCCTATATTAAGATGCCATAGCCAAAACGCGAATCTATGCAAGTCTTAGATTTAAGACCTGCAATATATACGAACGAAATGCAACACGTCATTTCAAATGTAATGTGAATTGTATCACGATTTTCGAATCTTAATCACGATTATAATTGGATCTTACTCATGATTCTATTTCCTAATATTGAAAAAAAAGGAAAATGTTGGAGTAAAGTGAAAATCTTAACCATTGATTAAGATTCGATTTTAATCATGATTAACATCCGATCTTAATCATGATTAGGATGTAGCGATTTAGATGAAGGTTTAAATCTTTTAAGGAATCTTAATCACTAGTGATTAATATTGGATCTTACTCACAAATAACACAGTACAACAAAAATCAACTTTTTTGAAAGTCCAGAGATCTCATAATGCGATCTGTAAAGTAGACGTCAAGACAAGAAAAATGCGCCTAGTCCGAGGCCAAAGTTAGGTCATTGAACTGAGATATTCAATTTTGAATTTTACCAATTTTGTATTAAAAAAATATATAGGTTTACACTACAACTATACGAAACAAGCATCAGATCGTTATGAAATTTTGCCACGATCCATTTTTTGGGATAAAAATAAGGTAAGCAAAGTTTCATAATGATATCTTGTGTTTTTCGAGTACCTCCCATACAAATTTTCCGAAAAAAGTATCAATTTTCAACAAATTCATGACCAAATCAAATTGATATCGATTTATTTATACCATTTCAGAGAGAAAGACAAATGAATGAATGAATATGTATGAATTTATGATTCAAAAGATTCAGCTTGGCATGTCCACCAACAAAAATCTGCCAACATGTGGTCCAATTTCTTTCCCTTGTATCGCTTCTCCATATCCATTATGTCTTGGTGAAATCTTTCACCATGTTCATCTGATTCGGATGGCAGTTGTCGTTCAAAAAAGTCCAAATGGCTGTTTAAGAAATGGATTTTCAAGGACATGTGAACGTCAATTGTTTCGAATGATGTTAACATTTCTTGGACAAGCACTCGGTAATCATCTGCACGGTGTGATCCCAAAAGACCATGAATGACTGCCTTAACATTATCCCATGCGATGGCTTCATTAGCATTGAGTTTTGCGTCAAAATCATTATTCGCCATCTGTTTACGAATGTCAGGTCCGTTGAACACTCCTGAAATTATAAGAAAAAGTAATCAATTTGATTAATTTACAGAAAAAAGGATCATTTCTATTGACAAAAATATACCTTCTTTCAATTTTGCCTCGGACGTACGCGGAAAAATGGTTCGGAGGTATTTGTAACCTTCCCCATTTCGATCCAGAGCCTTCACAAAATTTTTAACGATACCCAGCTTGATGTGTAGTGGTGGCAGTAAAATTTTTGTGATCGCAACGAGTGGTTCTTGATGTACGTTATGTTGTCCAACTTGTCGATTGTCTCGATTTGGCCATTCTTTTCTTTCATATTGATTGCCACGGAATCTGCTGTCCCATAAGCATAGGAAACAGCAATGTTTCGTATAACCAGCTTGCATACCAGTGACCAGAGCAACCACTTTGAGATCGGATATGAGACGCCATTTATGGTTATTGTAATTGACTTTTTCCAAGATGAATTTCATGCTCTCATACGTTTCTTTCATCTCGATACCGTAGAAAAGTGGCAAAGGCTTTACCCTGCTATCATCGAACAACAAAACGGCTTTCAAAGCGCTTTTTGAACTGTCAATAAACAATCTCCATTGTTCCGGATTGTATTCGATGCTGAGTTCATCCATTAGGCCATGCAAATTGCTGCAGTAGGCATATTTGTTGTCGTCGGAAACCGTGAAATACTTAACGAAACGTTCTTCTCGGTATCGGTAGCCGGTTACTTTTACATTTGAGCTCAATACTTTGGCTTTTTTCAATTCTATAGCCAATACTTCAGCTTGTGTTTGAGATAGATTTAATTTACGAACAACATTGTCTAAAACATTTTTTTTCACAGCCACCGGTTGTGCTGTAGAAACTGAGGGTTGATAAGTTTCGTCATCATCATCATCAGGTGCGGGTGCGCTGTATAAAGTGAGCTGTAGCGATTCGAATGTTGGACTTGGTTTTTTTGGAGCTTCTTCACGTCGTTCATATGGCACTGGTAAAACTGCAGATGGTACACCCTTGTAAACGAAAGATTTCCGTTTTTTTCGATTCAATCCAAAAACATCATTGGCGCACACAAAACAATCTGCTGGATTGTGTTCTCCAGGATCCGACCAAGTAACCGGCACTTTGAATGGCATTCTTTCACGTTTTTCAGTAAACCACAATCGCAATCCGTTGCAACAAACTTTGCATACATTATCGGGGGCATAATTGACACCTCTGATCACAGATTTACCGAAATAAAATTTGTAAATATCTTCTAATTCTGGAGACATTTTTCTTCGAATTAATGGAATGGTGAACTTTCCACATATATAACAAAATTCGTTAATTTTCGTAGCACAACTCATGATTCAATTTTTATTTCACAACCAATCGTAAATATGGCGCAACCATTATTGATTTGTCATTCAACGATATGTCAAACATTCATTCGGAATTTTAGTAATGAAACTTCAATAACATATTTTAATGTGTTCCTCTCTGAAATGGTATAAATAAATCGATATCAATTTGATTTGGTCATGAATTTGTTGAAAATTGATACTTTTTTCGGAAAATTTGTATGGGAGGTAATCGAAAAACACAAGATATCATTATGAAACTTTGCTTAACTTATTTTTATCCTAAAAAATGGATCGTGGCAAAATTTCATAACGATCTGGTGCTTTTTTCGTATAGTTGTAGTGTAAACCTATATATTTTTTTAATACAAAATTGGTAAAATTCAAAATTGAATATCTCAGTTCAATGACCTAACTTTGGCCTCGGACTAGGCGCATTTTTCTTGTCTTGACGTCTACTTTACAGATCGCATTATGAGATCTCTGGACTTTTTTTACTGTTGTACTGTGTAATCTTAACCATCAGCGATTAACATCAATGATTAAGATTTTGGTGATTAAGATTCCGACTATACATTTGACTGATGATCCAATGTGTTTTTTCAGCTGTCCCATCTCCGCCAACAGCACCGCTTGAAGTGCGTGGCATTGGCGTTAATACTAGCATATTTGAATGGGGTATTCCCGAAACTGATGGTGCTGCTCCGTTGGAAGGCTATAGCATTGCAATTCGTAACTCAAAACGAACAATGTGGATCGAAGTTGGTCGCGTTCCAGCCGATACTCAAAGATTTCAAATTCGTGACTTGCAAGAAAATAATGAGTATCTGATTCGAATTTTCGCTCGGAATGAAGTTGGTCTTAGTGAACCACTCGAATCGGAAGAACCATACAAAGTTCTTCCAATGACCGGTAATCATCGCATTTCATTTCATGTTGAAGAGATTCATTTCAAATAAAACTTTACACTTTTACCAAGCAGGCCCAGATCTCGGTGAAGAGCGTAAAACAGACATTACAGAGCCAACCGGATACAGTACAGAAAATACATCATCCTGGTTGAGAGAACATAATATGGATGCCGATATTTCGACATATGCTCGATCAAAACTGTTACGCAAGGACGAATACTTCTTCCGAATTTGGCATAAAGCTGGCTCCTTATTCAAATAAATTTGAAACATACAATGAAAATTCATATCTAACTATTATTACTACCCATAAACATAAACCTAACCTATTATAATATCATTCAAGTTCGAAACATTTCTAAATCAATCATCTGCACATCGACACATAACATCCTGAAAAAAAGTCATTAGAATTCTTTTAATAGGTGCGTATTGAAAAGAATTTTCATCACTTTTTGGATGATTCGTTTTTCGTTTGTCTCCTGATATTGAATTGAAAAACATTGGTTAAAACTTTTTTGAAAACTGTGATATTTCCAATCATTTGTAAAAACGAATTAAAGAAAGAAAATAGCTTGATGTGAAAACATGATCAACTGTGGTAATCAATAGAACGTTGATTATACTTTTGAATTATCTCTACATAGAAGAAATTGTGTGGATGATCGAGAGCTCGAACAGCAAATCCAAATGTATTGACTGAAACGCAAGTTCATTGTTTTAGCGATAAACGAACCACCGAGAGAGACATGATATAATATAGGTGCCCATCATCAACGTTATCAACATAAACAATTAGCTTTAGTTTCAACCAATCTTTGTAAATTACTGATAAATATATTATTACGTTTATATTTTTCAAGTGAAATCTATTAAATAAATGAAATAATATCAAAATATATTATGCATTTTGTTAGGGCAAACTGATGTTGGATTAAAATAATCCATAAAATCACATTAAAAATAAAGGTATAAATCCAAATTTTTCCGCTGTATTGGGAAAATTTGGTGAAAAGACTGCCGCGAATGGTAATAGGAAGATATTACTCGATTTTTGCCAGAGCTCAGCTTTAGTTATAACTAATTCATTTTTTAGGCACAAGAAAATTCGCATGTATTCGTGGGAAAATCCTGGCCAGAATTGAAAATCTCTTCTCGATCACGTTATCGATGAAGCAAGCTTGCGCAAAACTGTTAGTAAGTTACGAGAGTGTAGAAGTTTTGGTTTACACTCTGATCACTACTTGTAGCCAGCATTAAGTGTGTAATGATGAAGTGAGGGTTGAATTCTCACCCAGATCATTTTGGATGCCCGCAATTTCAAGCGACTGTTACTTCTCTGTATGCTTTCATAGGAAAACGTCTACATGGGAGACTCTATGCGTCTCAGTTGTAGTCTTCAAATGCTGAAGATAAACAAATAAACATTGATAATTTAACGTTACGTTACTAGAAGATCAATATTCAGCATATTTGGATTGAGAGTTGGACCGAACAAAGAAGAGACTTATTGCCTTGTTTCGGAAATAGGATGATAATTATTTCCATCATCAGTGGCCAGACAAGGGCTTTCACTATGTAAGTTTGTCTGATGATTGGCTTCACTCATCATATTGAATGGGTTCTATTTGAGAAATGTTAACTAGAATTTGGTCTTATTGTGAATATTAGGAAAAAGGACAATTATATTACACATTTTACAGGAATAGGGTGTCAGTGTGATAGTCATCTTTTATATTTAAACACTCCTAACCATTTGTGTAGGTGGCGAAAGGGTCATGTTTTTTATAAATGTTTATTTATTTATTTATTTATTACGAAGCCTAAATTTATGTCAATATGTGTTCACAGCGAACTGTGAACATTCTGGTCAGAGACCCAATACGACATAAATTCCTCCCATGGTACGTCTTGAAAAAAAAGAATACAGTCAGGGGTGGGGTGATATTAGAGAGAAGCTCTTCTATCAAATTGGGTCCGGAAAACCATGGCAAAACCGGCCTGTCTCTGGAGAGACAGAGGAAATACAACACAATAAAATTTTGAAATGAAATTTACGTTAACATTATTATGAGAAAGCAAAAGCAAAAACATAAGAAAAAGCATGTGCATGATGATGATGATGAATGATGATGATGTTAATGATGAAAATCTTAATCTAATTGGTTGAGAAAATATCATTACACTGCTCCGAGTATCCACGAACAAATAAATTTAATAGAGCATTTATTGTTCGGCGCGTAAATAATGCTTAAGATTTAATTTAAACAAAGTCAACGATTCGGATTCTCTAATTTCAACCGGTATGCTATTCCAGAATTTAATTGCGGAGTAACTAAAGGCGCGATCGTCAAAGGCGGTACGTTGATTAAAATTAACGCGAAGGTTATCTGGGTATCGCGACGTTTCACCGTTCCGAACGAACATGTGATTCAAGTATACAGGAGACTGCTTTGACAGCTGTTTAAATATCAAGACTGCTGAGTGCAACTTTGCCCTGCTCTCTGGAGTCAATTCATTTAGACGCTGCCGGTATTCAGTGACATGGTCATTACGCTTTGGGTTAATGATGGAGTGAGGTTGTGAGTCTCACCCATATCGTTTGGATGCCCACCATTTCCAGCAGTTGGTACTGTTGATGTATGTTTTCATTGGCCAACGTCTTCGAGGGAGAATCTATGCACGTCAGTTATAGTCATTAAATGCTGAATTTATAATATAAACTTGGATATTTTAACGTTACGTTACTAGAAGATAAATATTTCAGCCGTTCTCATTCATAAGCAATTGTCAAATGAAACGCCAGCCTATCTGAATCATATGTTTGTAACGGTCCGTCCCGCAGATTTCCTGATAACATTCGCGTTTCATTTACGCCACGTACCGCTTTTGATACTCGCGCGTTTAGCTTCGCCGTCATAAATTTTTGGAATAGTATTCCGGTCGAAATTAGAAAAATAAAATCGTTGGCGTCTTTTAAGAGTGAATTGAAGCACTTTCTACGAACCAATCAATAATGCTGTTTACTTCTATAATAATGTTCACCATCGAATACTCGGTTTGACTGATATGCCTGATCTCGTCAATCTACTAATACATAGTTTAAGACCTATTTCCACTAACTCGACTAACTTCATCTCTTCTATTGCTCTTGCTTCTCTATCTTTTTGACAAAAATTATAATATAATGTAATTCCCCTGATTCTCCTGAGTCAGGCCGGTTTTGCCATGGTTTTCCGGACCCAATCTCTGGTATGAAAGCATCACTTGTATACCATCCCTCCCCTGGCTGTATTCTCTTTGCAAAAGTCGCACCATGGGCGGAATTTATACCGTATTGGGTCTCTGACCAGCATGTTCTCAGCTCGCTGTGAACACATATTGGTATAAATGTAGGCTTTGTAATAAATAAATAAATAAATATATAGAATGAGAATTGGACAGAAAAAGGAAAGACTTTTTTTTTTTGGATGGAGAATCCTTGGAATAACAATACACCGCCAAAGACTGGCTGTTTTTATTCATTGTTGATTAATTACATATCTGACAGGGAAAAGGTAAGGGTCATTAATCGATTATATCGGATCTCACCACCATTAAAACCTGTATCTTTTCTTTTAGAAAAATCCATTCAAACATTGCAAGGTTGGATGATTATAAATACAATTTGTATAAATATTACATTCGATAACTATGCTAAAAATTTCACATAATCACAATATCACAATATTAACAATGCTAATGAAATTTAAAAAGAAATGGTTTAATTACAATCATTGGATTTGTTGTTGTTTCAACCTAAGATTCAATTTATCACAGGCAACTAATTGAGATTTAAAATTTGCACGAGAAGCAGGTTCTTTAAACAGTTCATCAATGAAGTTTGCAAGTTTACACATCTGATTTATTGGTGCCGTATGTTCATTAATAAGTAATAGATCTATTATTCTAAAAGTTTCCACCGACGATTCACGAAGATTGAATGGGTTTGAATGAAGCGCAATATCGTTTTTTATCTGTGAGCATGGGATAATGTCGTTCAATACGTCGTAGAAAAACATCAAAGCTGCATTGATACGCCTCCTTTCAAGTTTCATCATTTTCAAATTTTCCAGTCTACATTCATATAAAGAAATATGATAGTTGTTTTTGGCAGATGGATATTCTCTCAAGGCAAATATTGTAAATTGCTTTTGCACCGATTCAATTAAGTCTATCGATATCGAATGATATGGTAACCATACGACACAACAGTATTCAAGCAATGATTGAATTAGAGTGTTATATAAAGTCTTGAGCGTATTGAGATTTCTTATGTCAAAGCAAAAGCGTTTGATAAATCCAAGTGTAGATTTTGCTTTAGACACGATCATATTTATGTGGTTATTAAAATTCAGTTTCGAATCCACAATCACACCAAGGTCCTTTTGCTCTTTAACTCTTTCAAACACGTGATCCCCATAATGGTAATTTCCAATAATGATGTTCGATTGTTGTTTGTTGGTAATTGACATCACTGAACACTTGTTTAAGTTTAGGTGTAAATCGTTTGCGATACACCATTGCCTCAATTTATCGATAGCACGTTGAAGCTTCAATGTGTCCATAGCGGAATTGATTGCAGCTGCAATTTTAAGATCATCAGCAAACAAAGATATAAACACATCAATACCCAATTCCTCAACTATGTCGTTGATAAATAGTAAAAAAAGTGTAGGTCCCAAGTGACTTCCCTGAGGCACACCCGAGTTTACTATGAATTCCCCGGAACTTCTACCATTGTAGTATACAAATTGACGACGGTCGTGAAGATATGATTTGATCCAATAGATGAGGTTACTAGGTATATTATATCTGTTTAACTTTGAAATCAATATATCATGATTGACTTTATCAAAGGCCTTTGCAAAATCTGTGTGCAGCACATCTACTTGTCGTCGATTTTTAAACACAAAGTGAGTAAAATCCATGAGATTGGTTACTGTTGAACGCCTTTTATAGAATCCATGTTGTTTCGGTGATATTCTATTTGCAACCATATCAGTCAGTTTAATATTCACGAGTTTCTCAAAGAATTTAGCTATAGTTGGTAGTTTAGCTATACAGCGATAGTTTTCAACATTTGATCTAGATCCCTTTTTAAAGATTGGATTCACGCTATAACTCTTCCACTGAGAAGGAAACAATCCGAGAGTTAGTGATTCGTTGAATATGATGTGAAGTGGAGTGCGCAAAAAGGCTGCACAGTTTTTCAGCAATAATGGATGAAAACCATCAGGTCCCGTTCCTTTCGATATATCAATTTTCATAAGCTCGTCGAATACAAATGCTTCTTCTAACAGGAATAAATCATTAGTTCTTATTATCTAACTATTATTACTACCCATAAACATAAACCTAACCTATTATAATATCATTCAAGTTCGAAACATTTCTAAATCAATCATCTGCACATCGACACATAACATCCTGAAAAAAAGTCATTAGAATTCTTTTAATAGGTGCGTATTGAAAAGAATTTTCATCACTTTTTGGATGATTCGTTTTTCGTTTGTCTCCTGATATTGAATTGAAAAACATTGGTTAAAACTTTTTTGAAAACTGTGATATTTCCAATCATTTGTAAAAACGAATTAAAGAAAGAAAATAGCTTGATGTGAAAACATGATCAACTGTGGTAATCAATAGAACGTTGATTATACTTTTGAATTATCTCTACATAGAAGAAATTGTGTGGATGATCGAGAGCTCGAACAGCAAATCCAAATGTATTGACTGAAACGCAAGTTCATTGTTTTAGCGATAAACGAACCACCGAGAGAGACATGATATAATATAGGTGCCCATCATCAACGTTATCAACATAAACAATTAGCTTTAGTTTCAACCAATCTTTGTAAATTACTGATAAATATATTATTACGTTTATATTTTTCAAGTGAAATCTATTAAATAAATGAAATAATATCAAAATATATTATGCATTTTGTTAGGGCAAACTGATGTTGGATTAAAATAATCCATAAAATCACATTAAAAATAAAGGTATAAATCCAAATTTTTCCGCTGTATTGGGAAAATTTGGTGAAAAGACTGCCGCGAATGGTAATAGGAAGATATTACTCGATTTTTGCCAGAGCTCAGCTTTAGTTATAACTAATTCATTTTTTAGGCACAAGAAAATTCGCATGTATTCGTGGGAAAATCCTGGCCAGAATTGAAAATCTCTTCTCGATCACGTTATCGATGAAGCAAGCTTGCGCAAAACTGTTAGTAAGTTACGAGAGTGTAGAAGTTTTGGTTTACACTCTGATCACTACTTGTAGCCAGCATTAAGTGTGTAATGATGAAGTGAGGGTTGAATTCTCACCCAGATCATTTTGGATGCCCGCAATTTCAAGCGACTGTTACTTCTCTGTATGCTTTCATAGGAAAACGTCTACATGGGAGACTCTATGCGTCTCAGTTGTAGTCTTCAAATGCTGAAGATAAACAAATAAACATTGATAATTTAACGTTACGTTACTAGAAGATCAATATTCAGCATATTTGGATTGAGAGTTGGACCGAACAAAGAAGAGACTTATTGCCTTGTTTCGGAAATAGGATGATAATTATTTCCATCATCAGTGGCCAGACAAGGGCATGGTTTTCCGGACCCAATCTCTGGTATGAAAGCATCACTTGTATACCATCCCTCCCCTGGCTGTATTCTCTTTGCAAAAGTCGCACCATGGGCGGAATTTATACCGTATTGGGTCTCTGACCAGCATGTTCTCAGCTCGCTGTGAACACATATTGGTATAAATGTAGGCTTTGTAATAAATAAATAAATAAATATATAGAATGAGAATTGGACAGAAAAAGGAAAGACTTTTTTTTTTTGGATGGAGAATCCTTGGAATAACAATACACCGCCAAAGACTGGCTGTTTTTATTCATTGTTGATTAATTACATATCTGACAGGGAAAAGGTAAGGGTCATTAATCGATTATATCGGATCTCACCACCATTAAAACCTGTATCTTTTCTTTTAGAAAAATCCATTCAAACATTGCAAGGTTGGATGATTATAAATACAATTTGTATAAATATTACATTCGATAACTATGCTAAAAATTTCACATAATCACAATATCACAATATTAACAATGCTAATGAAATTTAAAAAGAAATGGTTTAATTACAATCATTGGATTTGTTGTTGTTTCAACCTAAGATTCAATTTATCACAGGCAACTAATTGAGATTTAAAATTTGCACGAGAAGCAGGTTCTTTAAACAGTTCATCAATGAAGTTTGCAAGTTTACACATCTGATTTATTGGTGCCGTATGTTCATTAATAAGTAATAGATCTATTATTCTAAAAGTTTCCACCGACGATTCACGAAGATTGAATGGGTTTGAATGAAGCGCAATATCGTTTTTTATCTGTGAGCATGGGATAATGTCGTTCAATACGTCGTAGAAAAACATCAAAGCTGCATTGATTGCCTCCTTTCAAGTTTCATCATTTTCAAATTTTCCAGTCTACATTCATATAAAGAAATATGATAGTTGTTTTTGGCAGATGGATATTCTCTCAAGGCAAATATTGTAAATTGCTTTTGCACCGATTCAATTAAGTCTATCGATATCGAATGATATGGTAACCATACGACACAACAGTATTCAAGCAATGATTGAATTAGAGTGTTATATAAAGTCTTGAGCGTATTGAGATTTCTTATGTCAAAGCAAAAGCGTTTGATAAATCCAAGTGTAGATTTTGCTTTAGACACGATCATATTTATGTGGTTATTAAAATTCAGTTTCGAATCCACAATCACACCAAGGTCCTTTTGCTCTTTAACTCTTTCAAACACGTGATCCCCATAATGGTAATTTCCAATAATGATGTTCGATTGTTGTTTGTTGGTAATTGACATCACTGAACACTTGTTTAAGTTTAGGTGTAAATCGTTTGCGATACACCATTGCCTCAATTTATCGATAGCGCGTTGAAGCTTCAATGTGTCCATAGCGGAATTGATTGCAGCTGCAATTTTAAGATCATCAGCAAACAAAGATATAAACACATCAATACCCAATTCCTCAACTATGTCGTTGATAAATAGTAAAAAAAGTGTAGGTCCCAAGTGACTTCCCTGAGGCACACCCGAGTTTACTATGAATTCCCCGGAACTTCTACCATTGTAGTATACAAATTGACGACGGTCGTGAAGATATGATTTGATCCAATAGATGAGGTTACTAGGTATATTATATCTGTTTAACTTTGAAATCAATATATCATGATTGACTTTATCAAAGGCCTTTGCAAAATCTGTGTGCAGCACATCTACTTGTCGTCGATTTTTAAACACAAAGTGAGTAAAATCCATGAGATTGGTTACTGTTGAACGCCTTTTATAGAATCCATGTTGTTTCGGTGATATTCTATTTGCAACCATATCAGTCAGTTTAATATTCACGAGTTTCTCAAAGAATTTAGCTATAGTTGGTAGTTTAGCTATACAGCGATAGTTTTCAACATTTGATCTAGATCCCTTTTTAAAGATTGGATTCACGCTATAACTCTTCCACTGAGAAGGAAACAATCCGAGAGTTAGTGATTCGTTGAATATGATGTGAAGTGGAGTGCGCAAAAAGGCTGCACAGTTTTTCAGCAATAATGGATGAAAACCATCAGGTCCCGTTCCTTTCGATATATCAATTTTCATAAGCTCGTCGAATACAAATGCTTCTTCTAACAGGAATAAATCATTAGTTCCTCCAATGGTAGTAACTCGATTGGGTTGTAAGCCATTCCTATTAGATACAAAATTTTTGTTGAAAAATTTTGCAAAAAGATCAGCTTGAACTTGAATATTAGTCGTTGATGTATCACCATAATGAAGAATTTTCGGTATATTATCAGTTTTCCTCCTGGAATTAATAATACGCCAGAATGATTTTGAGTCTGATCGAACAGTAGAAGCCATATTATTGATGTAGTCATCGTAGAGTTTTGTATTCAATGAATCAAACGCAGCGAATGTTGCATCAAACGAACGTCTGTCACCCGAGATTTTGAAATTCTTCCATTCCTTATTTCTCTTGTTTTTTAGGTTGCGTAGTTGAGCATTGCTCCATGGACACTTTACATTACGTTTAATGGTATTCTTTGGTATAAACCGCTCTATTGCTGTCGTTAATGAATTAACAAGCACAGTCACCTTATCGTCCTGAGATAGATGACGACTAATAAGTTGATTTTCCAAGCATAAAGACGACAAATACTGATTCAAGCCAAAATAGTCTCCTCTTTTATAGTTAAAAGTGTCGGTATTTGGCTCAGATGAAGCAACATTGAAATGCCATTCAAATGTGAGCAAAATCGGTAGATGAAGATCCTCTAATTTGACTAACGGAGGCGGTCTAAAAATTGTTAGATTTTCGTGGTCGTTCGTAAATACAAGATCTAATAGTCTACCCATTGAATTACGAATATTATTGACTTGAAACAATCCAAGCTCACTTATTGTACCAATAAATTCAGCTGCATGTGAAGGTTCTATTTGCTCTGGCAGGAGAATATTAGAATCATCATCCGCGATCCACGACACATTTGGCATATTGAAATCACCAGTCAATATAAAAATATCCGATGGGCGGCATGATGAATGTATTGATTTTATGGCATTAAGATGAGATTGATAAGTTTAGTTTGACGACATTGGTGGAATATACGAATTAAAAATAAATACATTTGTATGCTTATTGAACGTTAATTTAACACAAACGCATTCAATTGATGATGCGTTGAAAATAGATACTTCTGAACAGATGAAATGAGATCGGACAGCTACCAGAACTCCTCCTCCACGTTCAAAAATTGAATCAGTTTGATCCCTATCTTTACGAAAAACGTTAAATGATGTATCAAAATATTCTGATGAAGCGATTCCATCAGTTAACCAGGTTTCAGTCAATGTGAAGATATCATATTCGGACAAAGATGAGTTGCGATACACTTCCTTTGATTTCGTTCTCATACCACGCATATTCGAGGAGTAGATATTGATTTCCAATAAGTCCAGATGATTAATATTAATGTGGCCAGGCAAATTGGTAGGCGAAGTATTTTGTATATACGCATTCAGTTTTGTTTCATTTAAATTGACTGCAGACGAATGATCACTTAGACAATGATGCGATCCATCGGTGAAGTTGTCGGTGTTTCTATCGGTGTTTTGTTGGGCGTTTTGTTCGGTGTTTTGTTCGATTGAGATTTCGACGAGGTCATTGACCCTGCGGTGCTGGTCGGTAATTGTGATTCGTTTGTTTCCATTAAATCCGTTGAGGTCGAGTTGCGTCTGTTGTTCGAATTCAAGTTCGGAAAAAAAATCACCTAAATTTTTGTTTTGCAGAAACTCTCGGACAAAAACACTCTCTGGCCAGGCATCCGGAGCAGACAAAACATTAAAATTGGCTTCATTCACTTCGATTTTAAACGAAACGAATTTCAACGTATTGACATCCTTGTCCTTTTTCACCAATTTGTGTACATTGCACATTGGTTCCGCACGATAAATAAAATAAAAAAAAAAAAAAATATGAGGTCGGGATCGAACCCGCGTCACAAGAAACCATCGTCAAAAAAAAGTCATGTTCTTGCCCGTGCCTTGTCCATCCGCGCCGCAGTAGTTATACAGGTAGTCTAAGTTAAATCATTCTTCACTAATGTTCAGATCAAGCAATTTGAAGACCATAATGCTATAACCATAAGTGATGGTTATATTAAAGAAAATATAAGATATTTGGCCAAATATTTATTTTATTAAAAATTAAGACGAACTTGTGTCTTCACATTTCGAGTGTTACATTGAAACTGACTTAAAATATAATTTTCATTTTCCCAACTGACTAAATTCTAATCGATGGGTCAAAAAGTAAATCTAAAAGAGGAAATATTGAGGTACAGAATCTATTATAGGCAAGAGTAATAAAAACTATCATAAACATGAGAAAGAACAAACTAATGACGGAAATCGTTCATAGTTCAAGTCATTAAGGATAATTAGTCGATGAGACGTAGATAATTCATTATCGATACACATTTGCATTCAAATACGTGAATTGACTCTCAAAATAAGGTTAAAATGAAGAATAAAGAATATAAAGGCATGTAGCAATGGAATGCAATGTAATTACATGCCGATATTGCTACATTTCTCCCCTCTTCGGGAAGAATGGAAATATTTGAAAAATATTGGATGGATGGATGGATGGATGGATGGATGGATGGATGGATGGATGGATGGATGGATGGATGGATGGATGGATGAATATAAAAAATCTTGATATACGTTCAGACTCAGAAAAATTTTCAAAGTATCGACGAATATAAAAAATCTTGATATACGCTCAGACTCAGAAAAATTTTCAAAGTATCGACGAATATAAAATTCTTGATATACGTTCAGACTCAGAAAAATTTTCAAAGTATCGACGAATATAAAATTCTTGATATACGTTCAGACTCAGAAAGATTTTCATAGTTTCGACGAATATAAAATTCTTGATATACGTTCAGACTCAGAAAAATTTTCAAAGTATCGACGAATATAAAAAATCTTGATATACGCTCAGACTCAGAAAAATTTTCAAAGTATCGACGAATATTATTGAAAATAATGCTCCCAAGAAAAAAATTGGAGGGAAATTTCCCTTATGGTATTCCAAGATTCTAATTAACTTATTAAAAACCAAAGAAAGAGCTAGACGCAAGTGGAAAAAAAACCCAAATGACGATTACAAATATGCAAATTACTCAAACTTAAGAGCGCAGTGCAAAAAATTAATTGAGTCGTGTCATTCTGATTATCTGGTTTCACTTCAAAATAACATCACAATAAACATCAAATCCTTCTGGTCATACACTAAAATATTATTCAAATATTTCATTTGAATAATTCTTCCAGTGATGATCCAAGGGAAATATGTGAAATGTTCTCCACTTATTTTCAATCTACTTACACACAACAAAACCCAGTCCAATCAACTATCATCGATCTACAAATCGCATATGACACACAAAAACAAAACCCAATCATAATTTCACCGATCGATGTCAGTAACATGCTTCTAAAATTATATGAAAATAAAAATGGAGGTCCTGATCGTATTCCTAATGGATTTTTCAAACATACTGCTTTAATTATATCTCATCCACTTTCAATAATATTTTCACGATCACTTAATGAGGGTGTATTCCCAGATGAATTCAAAACAGCATTCGTCACCCCAATCTTTAAAAAGGGAGACAATTCGTTTGTTTGCAATTATCGTCCTATGTGTATGCTCAACACGATTGCAATTGTGCTTGAAAAACTTGTGCTTAACATCATTAACCCTATCTTTAAAGACAAAATCACCAGTCGTCAGCACGGTTTTATGGGAGGCAAATCTACTGGAACAAATTTATTGGAATATACTCAATACATCGCAAAATCTCTAGACAATGGTTATGAAGTTCACTCCATTTACACTGACTTTTCCAAAGCCTTTGACACGGTTAATCATAAGCTACTTCTCAAAAAATTAAAATTGTATGGCATCAAGGGATCATTATTAATTTGGTTCCAATCGTATTTATCAAACAGATCACTCTTTGTAGGACCTATTCTATTTAACATGTTCATTAATGATCTCAGCAAGGAACTTAAATGTGAATTTCTTTTGTTTGCTGATGATCTGAAAATGTTTACTAGAATAACTAGCCTTTATGACTCTATAATGATTCAGAATGACATTAATTCGCTCTATAGCTGGTGTCTTTTGAACAAACTACATCTAAATATAGACAAATGCAACTTCATAGCCTTTTCAAACAGACTAATCCCATTACAAACATTATACTACATGAATGGCATACCCCTTGTTAGGGTTTATTCCATAAAAGACCTGGGTGTCATCTTTGACTCAAAATTAAAATTTGATTTGCATATTGATGCTATGGTCACTAAGGCATACAAAATGCTGGGCTTTGTAACGAGAACAACTAGCCAATTTAATAACTTTAAATGCATTAATATGCTTTACAATGCTCTTGTCCGCTCACAACTAGAATACACTCCATTTATCTGGAAGCCTTATCAACAAAACCAAATTCTCAAAATTGAACGTGTCCAGAAAAGTTATACAAGGCAATTAGCCTTTAAATTTCATATTCAGTATAACAACTACACTGATAGACTGAAGGTTCTAAATATAATTGATCTTGAAACAAGACGCACATATTATGATATGTGCCAACTTTTCCAAATTGTACACAATCCAAATTGTACTCTCCAAAACGATCTCATTCTTAGATCAAATCCTTATCCAAATAGAAGAAACATGTTATTTAAGTGTTTCAACTCACGAACTGATTATGACCTACTAAGATGCCCTACTAATAGAATGCAACGATCCTTCTCCCAAAACTTTAATTCAATTGATATTGTTAATATAAATTTCACAACGTTTAAGAATGAAATCTTGAAAAACATTAAAATATAAATTGTAAATAATGTTAAAGAAAAAAAAAAAAAAGAAAAATATTATGAAACTACGAAAATTATAGGAATAAATAACTAAAATCAGTAATTTAAGATTGAGACAAATATTGTCAACAAAAAACCGAAACAAAAAGGTATAGAATGTAATTGGGATTTCCTGTTTTTTATACCTTGAAATGAGAACCATAAATAAATAAATAAATATTGAATTAATCAAAATATTGAATGTAAAAGATCTTGATATACGCTCAGACTCAGAAAAATTTTCAAAGTATCGACGAATATAAAAAATCTTGATATACGCTCGGACTCAGAAAAATTTTCAAAGTATCGTCGAATATAAAAAATCTTGATATACGTTCTGACTCAAAATTTTTTTCGAAGTATTGACGAATATAAAAAATCTTGATATACGCTCAGACTTAGAAAAATTTTCAAAGTATCGACGAATATAAAATTCTTGATATACGTTCAGACTCAGAAAAATTTTCAAAGTATCGACGAATATAAAATTCTTGATATACGTTCAGACTCAGAAAAATTTTCATAGTTTCGACGAATATAAAATTCTTGATATACGTTCAGACTCAGAAAAATTTTCATAGTTTCGACGAATATAACATTCTTGATATACGTTCAGACTCAGAAAAATTTTCAAAGTATCGATGAATATAAAATTCTTGATATACGTTCAGACTCAGAAAGATTTTCATAGTTTCGACGAATATAAAATTCTTGATATACGTTCAGACTCAGAAAAATTTTCATAGTTTCGACGAATATAAAATTCCTGATATACGTTCAGACTCAGAAAGATTTTCATAGTTTCGACGAATATAAAATTCTTGATATACGTTCAGACTCAGAAAAATTTTCATAGTTTCGACGAATATAAAATTCCTGATATACGTTCAGACTCAGAAAGATTTTCATAGTTTCGACGAATATAAAATTCTTGATATACGCTCAGACTCAGAAAAATTTTCAAAGTATCGACGAATATAAAAAATCTTGATATACGCTCAGACTCAGAAAATTTTTCAAAGTATCGACGAATATAAAAAATCTTGATATACGTTCAGACTCAGAAAAATTTTCGAAGTATCGACGAATATAAAAAATCTTGATATACGTTCAGACTCAGAAAAATTTTCAAAGTATCGACGAATATAAAAAATCTTGATATACGCTCCGACTCAGAAAAATTTTCGAAGTATCGACGAATATAAAAAATCTTGATATACGTTCAGAATCAGAAAAATTTTCAAAGTATCGACGAATATAAAAAATCTTGATATACGCTCAGACTCAGAAAAATTTTCAAAGTATCGACGAATATAATAAATCTTGATATACGCTCAGACTCAGAAAAATTTTCAAAGTATCGACGAATATAAAAAATCTTGATATACGCTCAGACTCAGAAAAATTTTCAAAGTATCGACGAATATAAAAAATCTTGATATACGCTCAGACTCAGAAAATTTTTCAAAGTATCGACGAATATAAAAAATCTTGATATACGCTCAGACTCAGAAAAATTTTCAAAGTATCGACGGATATAAAATTCTTGATATACGTTCAGACTCAGAAAGATTTTCAAAGTATCGAAGAATATAAAAAATCTTGATATACGCTCAGACTCAGAAAAATTTTCAAAGTATCGACGAATATAAAATTCTTGATATACGTTCAGACTCAGAAAAATTTTCAAAGTATCGACGAATATAAAAAATCTTAATATACGTTCAGACTCAGAAAATTTTTCAAAGTATTAACCATAATCACTGGAAAATGGTTGGATAACGTAAAATGAATTACGGAGAATCGACGTGCAAAAGATGGATTCTGAAGGGTGAGGCATTCCCCGAAAATAATGGATTTAAATTGAAGAGTCGGCAGCAGTTTTTTCAGTTTATTACAAAAATTGATATTGCCAAATGCTTAGGTCATAATTTAACAGCCGCACAAACCATAATCACTGGAAAATGTTTGGATAACGTAGAATGAATTACGGAGAATCGACGTGCAAAAGATGGATTCTGAAGGGTGAGGCATTCCCCGAAAATAATGGATTTAAATTGAAGAGTCGGTAGCAGTTTTTTCAGTTTATTACAAAAACTGATATTGCCAAATGCTTAGGTCATAATTTAACCGCCGCACAAACCATAATCACTGGAAAATGGTTGGATAACGTAGAATGAATTACGGAGAATCGACGTGCAAAAGATGGATTCTGAAGGGTGAGGCATTCCCCGAAAATAATGGATTTAAATTGAAGAGTCGGTAGCAGTTTTTTCAGTTTATTACAAAAATTGATATTGCCAAATGCTTAGGTCATAATTTAACCGCCTCACAAACCATAATCACTGGAAAATGGTTGGATAACGTAGAATGAATTACGGAGAATCGACGTGCAAAAGATGGATTCTGAAGGGTGAGGCATTCCCCGAAAATAATGGATTTAAATTGAAGAGTCGGTAGCAGTTTTTTCAGTTTATTACAAAAATTGATATTGCCAAATGCTTAGGTCATAATTTAACCGCCTCACAAACCATAATCACTGGAAAATGGTTGGATAACGTAGAATGAATTACGGAGAATCGACGTGCAAAAGATGGATTCTGAAGGGTGAGGCATTCCCCGAAAATAATGGATTCAAAATTGAAGAGTCGGTAGCAGTTTTTTCAGTTTATTACAAAAACTGATATTGCCAAATGCTAAGGTCATAATTTAACCGCCGCACAAACCATAATCACTGGAAAATGGTTGGATAACGTAGAATGAATTACGGAGAATCGACGTGCAAAAGATGGATTCTGAAGGGTGAGGCATTCCCCGAAAATAACGGATTTAAATTGAAGAGTCGGTAGCAGTTTTTTCAGAAAATTCCCCGAAAATAACGGATTCAAATTGAAGAGTCGGTAGCAGTTTTTTCAGTTTATTACAAAAACTGATATTGCCAAATTCTTAGGTCATTTTTTAACCGCCGCACAAACCATAATCACTGGAAAATGGTTGGATAACGTAGAATGAATTACGGAGAATCGACGTGCAAAAGATGGATTCTGAAGGGTGAGGCATTCCCCGAAAATAATGGATTTAAATTGAAGAGTCGGTAGCAGTTTTTTCAGTTTATTACAAAAATTGATATTGCCAAATGCTTAGGTCATAATTTAACCGCCGCACAAACCATAATCACTGGAAAATGGTTGGATAACGTAGAATGAATTACGGAGAATCGACGTGCAAAAGATGGATTCTGAAGGGTGAGGCATTCCCCGAAAATAATGGATTTAAATTGAAGAGTCGGTAGCAGTTTTTTCAGTTTATTACAAAAATTGATATTGCCAAATGCTTAGGTCATAATTTAACCGCCTCACAAACCATAATCACTGGAAAATGGTTGGATAACGTAGAATGAATTACGGAGAATCGACGTGCAAAAGATGGATTCTGAAGGGTGAGGCATTCCCCGAAAATAATGGATTCAAAATTGAAGAGTCGGTAGCAGTTTTTTCAGTTTATTACAAAAACTGATATTGCCAAATGCTTAGGTCATAATTTAACCGCCGCACAAACCATAATCACTGGAAAATGGTTGGATAACGTAGAATGAATTACGGAGAATCGACGTGCAAAAGATGGATTCTGAAGGGTGAGGCATTCCCCGAAAATAACGGATTTAAATTGAAGAGTCGGTAGCAGTTTTTTCAGAAAATTCCCCGAAAATAACGGATTCAAATTGAAGAGTCGGTAGCAGTTTTTTCAGTTTATTACAAAAACTGATATTGCCAAATTCTTAGGTCATTTTTTAACCGCCGCACAAACCATAATCACTGGAAAATGGTTGGATAACGTAGAATGAATTACGGAGAATCGACGAGTAAAAGATGGATTCTGAAGGGTGAGGCATTCCCCGAAAATAATGGATTTAAATTGAAGAGTCAGTAGCAGTTTTTTCAGTTTATTACAAAAACTGATATTGACAAATGCTTAGGTCATATTTTAACCGCCGCACAAACCATAATCACTGGAAAATGGTTGGATAACGTAGAATGAATTACGGAGAATCGACGTGCAAAAGATGGATTCTGAAGGGTGAGGCATTCCCCGAAAATAACGGATTTAAATTGAAGAGTCGGTAGCAGTTTTTTCAGTTTATTACAAAAATTGATATTGCCAAATGCTTAGGTCATAATTTAACCGCCGCACAAACCATAATCACTGGAAAATGGTTGGATAACGTAGAATGAATAACGGAGAATCGACGTGCAAAAGATGGATTCTGAAGGGTGAGGCATTCCCCGAAAATAATGGATTCAAAATTGAAGAGTCGGTAGCAGTTTTTTCAGTTTATTACAAAAACTGATATTGCCAAATGCTTAGGTCATAAATTAACCGCCGCACAAACCATAATCACTGGAAAATGGTTGGATAACGTAGAATGAATTACGGAGAATCGACGTGCAAAAGATGGATTCTGAAGGGTGAGGCATTCCCCGAAAATAATGGATTCAAAATTGAAGAGTCGGTAGCAGTTTTTTCAGTTTATTACAAAAACTGATATTGCCAAATGCTTAGGTCATAAATTAACCGCCGCACAAACCATAATCACTGGAAAATGGTTGGATAACGTAGAATGAATTACGGAGAATCGACGTGCAAAAGATGGATTCTGAAGGGTGAGGCATTCCCCGAAAATAATGGATTCAAAATTGAAGAGTCGGTAGCAGTTTTTTCAGTTTATTACAAAAACTGATATTGACAAATGCTTAGGTCATAAATTAACCGCCGCACAAACCATAATCACTGGAAAATGGTTGGATAACGTAGAATGAATTACGGAGAATCGACGTGCAAAAGATGGATTCTGAAGGGTGAGGCATTCCCCGAAAATAATGGATTCAAAATTGAAGAGTCGGTAGCAGTTTTTTCAGTTTATTACAAAAACTGATATTGCCAAATGCTTAGGTCATAATTTAACCGCCGCACAAACCATAATCACTGGAAAATGGTTGGATAACGTAGAATGAATTACGGAGAATCGACGTGCAAAAGATGGATTCTGAAGGGTGAGGCATTCCCCGAAAATAACGGATTTAAATTGAAGAGTCGGTAGCAGTTTTTTCAGTTTATTACAAGAATTGATATTTCCAAATGCTTAGGTCATAATTTCACCGCCGCACAAACCATAATCACTGGAAAATGTTTGGATAACGTAGAATGAATTACGGAGAATCGACGTGCAAAAGATGGATTCTGAAGGGTGAGGCATTCCCCGAAAATAACGGATTTAAATTGAAGAGTCGGTAGCAGTTTTTTCAGTTTATTACAAAAATTGATATTGCCAAATGCTTAGGTCATAATTTAACCGCCGCACAAACCATAATCACTGGAAAATGGTTGGATAACGTAGAATGAATTACGGAGAATCGACGTGCAAAAGATGGATTCTGAAGGGTGAGGCATTCCCCGAAAATAACGGATTTAAATTGAAGAGTCGGTAGCAGTTTTTTCAGTTTATTACAAAAACTGATATTGCCAAATTCTTAGGTCATTTTTTAACCGCCGCACAAACCATAATCACTGGAAAATGGTTGGATAACTAATTAACAATACACCGCCAAAGACTGGCTGTTTTTATTCATTTTTAAGTAATTACATATCTGACAGGGAAAAGGTAAGGGTCATTAATCGATTATATCGGATCTCACCACCATTAAAACCTGTATCTTTTCTTTTAGAAAAATCCATTCAAACATTGCAAGGTTGGATGATTATAAATACAATTTGTATAAATATTACATTCGATAACTATGCTAAAAATATCACATAATCACAATATCACAATATTAACAATGCTAATGAAATTCAAAAAGAAATGGTTTAATTACAATCATTGGATTTGTTGTTTCAATCTAAGATTCAATTATCACAGGCAACTAGTTGAGATTTAAAATTTGCACGGGGAGCAGATTCTTTAAACAGTTCATCAATGAAGTTTGCAAGTTTACACATCTGATTTATTGGTGCCGTATGTTCATTAATAAGTGATAGATTTTTTATTCTAAAAGTCTCCACCGACGATTCACGAAGATTGAATGGGTTTGAATGAAGCGCAACATCGTTTTTTATCTGTGAGCATGGGATAATGTCGTTCAATACGTCGTAGAAAAACAGCAAAGCTGCATTGATACGCCTCCTTTCAAGTTTCATCATTTTCAAATTTTCCAGTCTACATTCATATGAAGAAAATATGATAGTTGTTTTCGGCAGATGGATATTCTTTCAATGCAAATATTGTAAATTGCTTTTGCACCGATTCAATTAAGTCTATCGATATCGAATGATATGGTAACCATACGACACAACAGTATTCAAGCAATGATTGAATTAGAGTGTTATATAATGTCTTGAGCGTATTCAGATTTCTTATGTCAAAGCAAAAGCGTTTGATAAATCCAAGTGTAGATTTTGCTTTAGACACGATCATATTTATGTGGTTATTAAAATTCAGTTTCGAATCCACAATCACACCAAGGTCCTTTTGTTCTTTAACTCTCTCAAACACGTGATCCCCCATAATGGTAATTTCCAATAAAGATGTTCGATTGTTGTTTGTTGGTAATTGACATCACTGAACACTTGTTTAAGTTTAGGTGTAAATCGTTTGCGATACACCATTGGCTCAATTTATCGATAGCACGTTGAAGCTTCAATGTGTCCATAGCGGAATTGATTGCAGCTGCAATTTTAAGATCATCAGCAAACAAAGATATAAACACATCAATACCCAATTCCTCAACTATGTCGTTGATAAATAGTAAAAAAAGTGTAGGTCCCAAGTGACTTCCCTGAGGCACACCCGAGTTTACTATGAATTCCCCGGAACTTCTACCATTGTAGTATACAAATTGACGACGGTAGAATGAATTACGGAGAATCGACGAGTAAAAGATGGATTCTGAAGGGTGAGGCATTCCCCGAAAATAATGGATTTAAATTGAAGAGTCGGTAGCAGTTTTTTCAGTTTATTACAAAAAACTGATATTGACAAATGCTTAGGTCATATTTTAACCGCCGCACAAACCATAATCACTGGAAAATGGTTGGATAACGTAGAATGAATTACGGAGAATCGACGTGCAAAAGATGGATTCTGAAGGGTGAGGCATTCCCCGAAAATAACGGATTTAAATTGAAGAGTCGGTAGCAGTTTTTTCAGTTTATTACAAAAACTGATATTGACAAATGCTTAGGTCATAATTTAACCGCCGCACAAACCATAATCACTGGAAAATGGTTGGATAACGTAGAATGAATTACGGAGAATCGACGTGCAAAAGATGGATTCTGAAGGGTGAGGCATTCCCCGAAAATAATGGATTCAAAATTGAAGAGTCGGTAGCAGTTTTTTCAGTTTATTACAAAAACTGATATTGACAAATGCTTAGGTCATAATTTAACCGCCGCACAAACCATAATCACTGGAAAATGGTTGGATAACGTAGAATGAATAACGGAGAATCGACGTGCAAAAGATGGATTCTGAAGGGTGAGGCATTCCCCGAAAATAATGGATTCAAAATTGAAGAGTCGGTAGCAGTTTTTTCAGTTTATTACAAAAACTGATATTGCCAAATGCTTAGGTCATATTTTAACCGCCGCACAAACCATAATCACTGGAAAATGGTTGGATAACGTAGAATGAATTACGGAGAATCGACGTGCAAAAGATGGATTCTAAGTTGTTCTCATCCCTTCACCTGAGTGTTTTTACAGGATCCAGTAAGAGAGAGGAGGCGTGTTTTTACCTCCGCAGATCGTTTGCGCGTTTCCCCTGTCTTCGAGCGGGATAGCAGTTGCCTGTGCTTTCATTGGTTGGGCGCCTATCCGAAGGCTATCCACCTGGTCTGTTCACCCCGGTTTGGATTAAGGTAATGATGGAGTGAGGGTTGTATTCTCACCCAGACCGTTTTGGATGCCCGCCATTTCAAGCGACTGTTACTTTTCTGTATGCTTTCATCGGAAAACGCCTACGTGGGAGACTCTATGCGCGTCGGTGTATAGTCGTAATATGCTGATGTTCCATCCTTGCTTTCTCAATAAAAAATTATTTTTATTACTTTACGTTACTGTAGGATGTATACGTTCAGCATATTTGGAGGGAGCTGTTCCTATTTGTGATTCTCCTGTTGTTTCATATCTGAGGGATATGAATACCAGTAGAATCTCCCTATTGTTAACTAAAGCATTTGGCATTGCTTGGTTTGAGGGGTTGGACGAGAGATGCGGAGCCTGATGCCTTGTTTCGGAAATAGGATGATTGCTATTTCCATCATCAGTGGCCAGACAAGGACTTTCACTATGTAAGCTTGCCTGAGGATTGGTCTTGCTTCTCATAGCTACTAGTTTATAAGCTTACCTGAGGTTTGGTATCGCTTATTTAGATAGAAATGGGCTTTCACCAGTTTCGCATACCTTTACTACTTCTGGTTACTAACGGATTGGGTTTGGGCTGGGTGTGTTTTGGGTTTTGGGTTACTGTGGATAGCCCATACAATTCTCTAGACCTATAGAATTGTATGGCACCAGCATATTGCCTTGTTTTTAGGCAAGACAAGATGTTGATGATGTTTTGGAGGCAGACAAAATTCTAGCTAAATCTGAAAAAAACATCCTAATACCCTATAGGCTAATGACTTTTTCCTTTCTGCTTGGAGCGCAATGTGGCATCGTATCCAAGTGATACGATGGAGAACCACCTCCAAAGTTATTGCCAGTCGCGCTCATGCTCCCATCATGATTTGAGTCGTGGCGGTTTGGACAGGGGAAGGAGAGTGATTTTTTAAAATTCCCAGTTTTTTCTCCAGGGGAAAGGAGGTTGTGATTTTTTAAAATTCCTTTGCTGCTGTACCTCCGGTTGTTTCTGCTTGGCTGGTTTCCATTGCTGTTTCTGCTTGGCTGGTTTCACTTGCTGTTGCTTCTTCTGTGATTTTTTGCTTCTGCTTAGATGTTGTTCCTTCGGCGTTCGGCTGCAGACTGATGATTTCCTTTGGTATGTGCCTGCTTATATACTTTTCTGCTGGTGGTGGGTGGTGGGTGGTGGGTGGTGGGTGGTGGGTGGTGGGTGGTGGGTGGTGGGTGGTGGGTGGTGGGTGGTGGGTCTCTGGTGGTGGGTTAAGGTAATGATGGAGTGAGGGTTGTATTCTCACCCAGACCGTTTTGGATGCCCGCCATTTCAAGCGACTGTTACTTTTCTGTATGCTTTCATCGGAAAACGCCTACGTGGGAGACTCTATGCGCGTCGGTGTATAGTCGTAATATGCTGATGTTCCATCCTTGCTTTCTCAACAAAAAAATTATTTTTATTACTTTACGTTACCATAGGATGTATACGTTCAGCATATTTGGAGGGAGCTGTTCCTATTTGTGATTCTCCTGTTGTTTCATATCTGAAGGATATGAATACCAGTAGAATCTCCCTATTGTTAACTAAAGCATTTGGCATTGCTTGGTTTGAGGGTTTGGACGAGAGATGCGGAGTTTGATGCCTTGTTTCGGAAATAGGATGATTGCTATTTCCATCATCAGTGGCCAGACAAGGACTTTCACTATGTAAGCTTGCCTGAGGATTGGCCTTGCTTCTCATAGCTACTAGTTTATAAGCTTACCTGAGGTTTGGTATCGCTTATTTAGATAGAGATGGGCTTTCACCAGTTTCGCATACCTTTACTACTTCTGGTTACTAACGGATTGGGTTTGGGCTGGGTGTGTTTTGGGTTTTGGGTTACTGTGGATAGCCCATACAATTCTCTAGACCTATAGAATTGTACGGCACCAGCATATTGCCTTGTTTTTAGGCAAGACAAGATGTTGATGATGTTTTGGAGGCAGACAAACTTCTAGCTAAATCTGAAAAAACATCCTAATACCCTATAGGCTAATGACTTGTTCCTATTACTTGGAGCGCAATGTGGCATCGTATCAAAGTGATACAATGGAGAACCACCTCCAAAGTTATTGCCAGTCGCGCTCATGCTCCCGTCATGATTTGAGTCGTGGCAAGTTCGGACAGGGGGAGGGAGAGTGATTTTTTTGTCATACATGAATTCTTTATAATAATTTCCTTTCGTCCTCTCCTTCGTCTTCCTCTCCTTCTTCATCCTCTCCTTCTTTTCTCCTTCGTCTTCCTCTCCTTGATCTTCTTCTCCTTGGTCTTCCTCTCCTTCTTCTGGATTGATTTTTTAAAATTCCTTATTTTTCTCCTCCAGGGAAAGGCGGTTTTTGATTTTTAAAATTCTTTTCCGGCTGTTTCTGCTTGGCTGGTTTCCTACTGCTAATTTTTGCTGTTTCCTTCGATGTTGCTCGTTCGACGTTCGGCTGCAGAATGATGTTTTCCTCTGGTGTGCGCTCTCTTATATACTTTTTTGCTGGTGGTGGGTGGTGGGTGGTGGGTCTCCGGTGGTGGGTGGTGGGTGGTGGGTGGTGGGTGGTGGGTGGTGGGTGGTGGGTCTCTGGTGGTGGGTGGTGGGTGGTGGGTGGTGGGTGGTGGGTCCCTGGTGGTGGGTGGTGGGTGGTGGGTGTTGGGTGGTGGGTGGTGGGTCTCTGGTGGTGGGTGGTGGGTGGTGGGTGGTGGGTGGTGGGTGGTGGATTTTTCCTGGGTGGTGGGTGGTGGGTGGTGGGTGGTGGGTGGTGGGTGGTGGGTGGTGGGTGGTGGATTTTATTTTCTTCAGGGAGTTCGCTGATGTATTCAGTTTTTTTGGGTGGTGGGTCTATGTTTTGATGGGTGGTGGGTGTTTGTTTCCTTTCCTCTTGCTAGTCCTTCATTTTTTATATCCTCTTGTATGTCTTCCTTTTTGGTTATGCTTCCGTTTTCCATTTTTAGACTTCCTTGGTCACCCTGTATTCTTCCTTCCTCCTGTGTTTGTCCTGTTGTATGTCTTCCTTCCTTCTTCTTTTTGTATGTTGATAGGTGGTGGGTGTGTGTTTCCTTTCCTCTTGCTAATCCTTCATTGTTTATCCTCCTTGTATGTCTTCCTTCTTGTTTGGTTATGCCTCCTTTTTCATTTTAAGTCTTCCTTGGTCATCCTGTATTCTTCCTTCCTCCTGTGTTTGTATGTTTTCCTTCCTTCTTCCTCTTGCATGTTGATAGGTGGTGGTTGTGTGTTTCCTTTTCCTCTTGTATATCCTTTTGTGTGTCTTCCTTCCTGTTTGGAGTGCGTCTTCCTTGGTCCTCCTGTGTTCTTCCTTCTTCCTGTGTTTTTCCTGTTGTATGTCTTCCTTCCTTCTCCTTCTTGTCTGGTTTATGTTGATAGGTGGTGGGTGTGTGTTTCCTTTTCCTATTGTTCATCCTCTTGTGTGTCTTCCTTCCTTGTTTGGAGTGCGTCTTCCTTGGTCCTCCTGTGTTCTTCCTTCTTCCTGTGTTTGTCCTGTTGTATGTCTTCCTTCCTTCTCCTTCTTGTTTGGTTTATGTTGATAGGTGGTGGGTGTGTGTTTCCTTTTCCTATTGTTCATCCTCTTGTGTGTCTTCCTTCCTGTTTGGAGTGCGTCTTCCTTGGTCATCCTGTGTTCTTCTTTCCTCCTGTGTTTGTCCTGTTGTATGTCTTCCTTCCTGCTCCTTCTTATTTGGTGTATGTTGATTGGTGGTGGGTGTGTGTTTCCTTTTCCTATTGTTCATCCTCTTGTGTGTCTTCTTTCCTGTTTGGAGTGCATCTTCCTTGGTCATCCTGTGTTCTTCTTTCCTCCTGTGTTTGTCCTGTTGTATGTCTTCCTTCCTGCTCCTTCTTATTTGGTGTATGTTGATTGGTGGTGGGTGTGTGTTTCCTTTTCCTATTGTTCATCCTCTTGTGTGTCTTCTTTCCTGTTTGGAGTGCATCTTCCTTGGTCATCCTGTGTTCTGCTTTCCTCCTGTGTTTGTCCTGTTGAATGTCTTCCTTCCTGCTCCTTCTTATTTGGTGTATGTTGATATGCGGTTGGTGTGTGTTTCCTTTTCCTATTGTTCATCCTCTTGTGTATCTTCCTTCCTGTTTGGATTGCGTCTTCCTTGGTCAACCTGTGTTCTTCTTTCCTCCTGTGTTTGTCCTGTTGTATGTCTTCTTTCCTGTTCCTTCTAATTTGGTGTATGTTGATAGGCGGTGGGTGTGTGTTTCCTTTTCCTATTGTTCATCTTTCATTGTATATCCTCTTGTGTGTCTTCCTTCTTGTTTGGAATGCGTTTCCATTTACTATCTTGTTTAGGTCCTTGTTGGTTATCTCGTATCCTTCCTTTCTCCTGTTATGGTCCTCTTGTGATTCTTTATTAAGGTAATGATGGAGTGAGGGTTGTATTCTCACCCAGACCGTTTTGGATGCCCGCCATTTCAAGCGACTGTTACTTCTCTGTATGCTTTCATCGGAAAACGCCTACACGGGAGACTCTATGCACGTCAGTTGTAGTCGTTAAATGCTGAAGTTCAACACAAAGAACATTGATAATTTAACGTTAAGTTACTAGGAAATCAATATTTCAGCATATTTGGATTGAGACTTGGGTCGAAAAAGTAAAGAAAAGACTTATTGCCTTGTTTCGGAAATAGGATGATAACTATTTCCATCATCAGTGGCCAGACAAGGGCTTTCACTATGTAAGTTTGCCTGAGGATTGGCTTCACTTATCATAGTTACTGGGGTTAATTGAAGATTTAATTACTCTATTATGGTCTTATTTGGAATATCAAAAACACATCTGTGTTTAAATGGATAATTACTTAACACATTTTACAAGAATAGAATGTCAGTGTGAAAGTCATCTTTTATATTTAAACAGTCCTAGCCATTTTGGGTGGCGAAAGGGTCAAGTTTTTTATAAATGTGATTCACATCTGACGGTAAGCCGTTCTGACTGAAGGTTGTCATTTCTCCTCTATGCGAGTAAAATGAGGCATGCTTCTGCAGCGGGGCAGACCTACACATCAAGTAAAAGTGTCAGACCAGAATGAGATTTTGGGTGGACGTTGTGGTCTTATGGCAAGTCGTATCTGCCCTGAGGGTTGTAATCTCAATTGGGTCAGATCCCGTCAGGAGGGTTGTATTCTCCCGTCGGTTGCCGCATAGTAACCTTTTTACTCACATACAGTCAGTTACTCAGCCTAATAGCTCCACTCTGTCTTTAGAAAGACACAGAGGCTGCCGGTGGTCCCTTTCCGGACTTACCGGTGTTACTTCCGTTCAGAACAGAAGCCTTGGTCAAGTATTAAGGTAATGATGGAGTGAGGGTTGTATTCTCACCCAGACCGTTTTGGATGCCCGCCATTTCAAGCGACTGTTAATTTTTCTCATCCCTTCACCTGAGTGTTTTTACAGGATCCAGTAAGAGAGAGGAGGCGTGTTTTTACCTCCGCAGATCGTTTGCGCGTTTCCCCTGTCTTCGAGCGGGATAGCAGTTGCCTGTGCTTTCATTGGTTGGGCGCCTATCCGAAGGCTATCCACCTTTAAGTTGTTCTCATCCCTTCACCTGAGTGTTTTTACAGGATCCAGTAAGAGAGAGGAGGCGTGTTTTTACCTCCGCAGATCGTTTGCGCGTTTCCCCTGTCTTCGAGCGGGATAGCAGTTGCCTGTGCTTTCATTGGTTGGGCGCCTATCCGAAGGCTATCCACCTGGTCTGTTCACCCCGGTTTGGAACAGCCAATTTAGAAAAAGTTAAATTGACGGGGATTTATTAAGAAAAGCAAATTTTTTAATTATATTCGCGTTCACCTCTGTATGGATGTCTCTTTTCCTATATTTTGATCCGTATGTTGCGTCAAATCAGAAGGATTTACACAACATCCGTATCTCCCTATTGGTAACTATAGCATTTGGCATTGCTTGGTTCATGGGTTGGGCTGAGTTTGAGAAAATGAGAGTTAAAAAATTGAGATTTGCCTTGTTTCGGAATAGGATGATTGACTATTCCATCATCAGTGGCCAGACAAGGACTTTCACTATGTAAGCTTGCCTGAGGATTGGCCTTGCTTTTCATAGCTACTAGTTAATAAGCTTACCTGAGGTTTGGTATCGCTTATTCATATAGAAATGGGCTTTCACCAGTTTCGCATACCTGTACTACTTCTGGTTACTCGCGGATTGGGTTTGGGTTTGGCTTGGGTTGGGTGTGTTTGGTTTGGGGACCTGTGGATAACCCATGCAAATCTCTAGTCCTATAGACTTGCACGGCATCAGCATATTGCCTTGTTTTTAGGCAAGACAAGATGTTGATGATGTTTTGGAGGCAGACAAAATTCTAGCTAAATCTGAAAAAACATCCTAATACCCTATAGGCTAATGACTTGTTCCTATTACTTGGAGCGCAATGTGGCATCGTATCAAAGTGATACAATGGAGATCCACCTCCAAAGTTAGTGCCAGTCGCGCTCATGCTCCCGTCATGATTTGAGTCGTGGCAAGTTCGGACAGGGGGAGGGAGAGTGATTTTTCATGCATAAGAATTCATAAGACTCCGGTTTCGTCCTCTCCTTCGTCATCCTCTCCTTCGTCATCCTCTCTTTTGTCGTCCTCTCCTTCGTCTTTCTGGTCATCCTCTCCTTCTTCCGGATTGATTTTTTAAAATTCCTATTTTTCTCCTCCAGGAGAAGTAGGTTTTGATTTTTTAAAATTCTTTTCCGGCTGCTTCTGTTGGGCTGGCTTCCTACTGCTAAATTTGCTGTTCCTTCGATGTTGCTCGTTCGACGTTCGGCTGCAGAATGATGTTTTCCTCTGGTATTAAGTTTTTAAGTTTTTCTCATCCTTTCACCTGAGTGTTTTTACAGGATCCAGTAAGAGAGAGGAGGCGTGTTTTTACCTCCGCAGGTCGTTTGCGCGTTTCCCCTGTCTTCGAGCGGGATAGCAGTTGCCTGTGCTTTCATTGGTTGGGCGCCTATCCGAAGGCTATCCACCTGGTCTGTTCACCCCGGTTTGGAACAGCCAATTTAGAAAAAGTTAAATTGACGGGGATTTATTAAGAAAAGCAAATTTTAATTATATTCGCGTTCACCTCTGTATGGATGTCTCTTTTCCCATATTTTGATCCGTATGTTGCGTCAAATCAGAAGGATTTACACAACATCCGTATCTCCCTATTGGTAACTCTAGCATTTGGCATTGCTTGGTTTATGGGTTGGGCTGAGTTTGAGGAGTTGAGAAAATGAGAGTTGAAATATGGAGATTTGCCTTGTTTCGGAATAGGATGATTGACTATTCCATCATCAGTGGCCAGACAAGGGCTTTCACTATGTAAGTTTGCCTGAGGATTGGCTTCACTTATCATAGTTACTGGGGTTAATTGAAGATTTAATTACTCTATTATGGTCTTATTTGGAATATCAAAAACACATCTGTGTTTAAATGGATAATTACTTAACACATTTTACAGGAATAGAATGTCAGTGTGAAAGTCATCTTTTATATTTAAACAGTCCTAGCCATTTACGTGGGTGGCGAAAGGGTCAAGTTTTTTATAAATGTGATTCACATCTGACGGTAAGCCGTTCTGTCTGAAGGTTGTCATTTCTCCTCTATGCGAGTAAAATGAGGCATGCTTCTGCAGCGGGGCAGACCTACACATCAAGTAAAAGTGTCAGACCAGAATGAGATTTTGGGTGGACGTTGTCTGATTGTCCGGTTTAACTAAGGCGAGGTGATCGCGAATTTAGCAAGATTTATGATGTTTTGTGGCTATAGACGATAGTTCGCGGTCTTACGGTCCCCTATCGACACGACTTCGCATTTTATTGCAGAATTCGAGTGCCGTGGATCCAGTTTCTTACTAACACAAGTACTTGCATCTCCCTTGACAGTCTCCAAACTATCCAATGATAGAAAGGCTGCGGGTGACCTTATTACCACGACTTACGGGAGTCACTCATATATACACATGAGCCTGTCTGAACAAGTATTAAGTTTTTCTCATCCTTTCACCTGAGTGTTTTTACAGGATCCAGTAAGAGAGAGGAGGCGTGTTTTTACCTCCGCAGGTCGTTTGCGCGTTTCCCCTGTCTTCGAGCGGGATAGCAGTTGCCTGTGCTTTCATTGGTTGGGCGCCTATCCGAAGGCTATCCACCTGGTCTGTTCACCCCGGTTTGGAACAGCCAATTTAGAAAAAGTTAAATTGACGGGGATTTATTAAGAAAAGCAAATTTTAATTATATTCGCGTTCACCTCTGTATGGATGTCTCTTTTCCCATATTTTGATCCGTATGTTGCGTCAAATCAGAAGGATTTACACAACATCCGTATCTCCCTATTGGTAACTCTAGCATTTGGCATTGCTTGGTTTATGGGTTGGGCTGAGTTTGAGGAGTTGAGAAAATGAGAGTTGAAATATGGAGATTTGCCTTGTTTCGGAATAGGATGATTGACTATTCCATCATCAGTGGCCAGACAAGGGCTTTCACTATGTAAGTTTGCCTGAGGATTGGCTTCACTTATCATAGTTACTGGGGTTAATTGAAGATTTAATTACTCTATTATGGTCTTATTTGGAATATCAAAAACACATCTGTGTTTAAATGGATAATTACTTAACACATTTTACAGGAATAGAATGTCAGTGTGAAAGTCATCTTTTATATTTAAACAGTCCTAGCCATTTACGTGGGTGGCGAAAGGGTCAAGTTTTTTATAAATGTGATTCACATCTGACGGTAAGCCGTTCTGTCTGAAGGTTGTCATTTCTCCTCTATGCGAGTAAAATGAGGCATGCTTCTGCAGCGGGGCAGACCTACACATCAAGTAAAAGTGTCAGACCAGAATGAGATTTTGGGTGGACGTTGTCTGATTGTCCGGTTTAACTAAGGCGAGGTGATCGCGAATTTAGCAAGATTTATGATGTTTTGTGGCTATAGACGATAGTTCGCGGTCTTACGGTCCCCTATCGACACGACTTCGCATTTTATTGCAGAATTCGAGTGCCGTGGATCCAGTTTCTTACTAACACAAGTACTTGCATCTCCCTTGACAGTCTCCAAACTATCCAATGATAGAAAGGCTGCGGGTGACCTTATTACCACGACTTACGGGAGTCACTCATATATACACATGAGCCTGTCTGAACAAGTATTAAGTTTTTCTCATCCTTTCACCTGAGTGTTTTTACAGGATCCAGTAAGAGAGAGGAGGCGTGTTTTTACCTCCGCAGGTCGTTTGCGCGTTTCCCCTGTCTTCGAGCGGGATAGCAGTTGCCTGTGCTTTCATTGGTTGGGCGCCTATCCGAAGGCTATCCACCTGGTCTGTTCACCCCGGTTTGGAACAGCCAATTTAGAAAAAGTTAAATTGACGGGGATTTATTAAGAAAAGCAAATTTTAATTATATTCGCGTTCACCTCTGTATGGATGTCTCTTTTCCCATATTTTGATCCGTATGTTGCGTCAAATCAGAAGGATTTACACAACATCCGTATCTCCCTATTGGTAACTCTAGCATTTGGCATTGCTTGGTTTATGGGTTGGGCTGAGTTTGAGGAGTTGAGAAAATGAGAGTTGAAATATGGAGATTTGCCTTGTTTCGGAATAGGATGATTGACTATTCCATCATCAGTGGCCAGACAAGGGCTTTCACTATGTAAGTTTGCCTGAGGATTGGCTTCACTTATCATAGTTACTGGGGTTAATTGAAGATTTAATTACTCTATTATGGTCTTATTTGGAATATCAAAAACACATCTGTGTTTAAATGGATAATTACTTAACACATTTTACAGGAATAGAATGTCAGTGTGAAAGTCATCTTTTATATTTAAACAGTCCTAGCCATTTACGTGGGTGGCGAAAGGGTCAAGTTTTTTATAAATGTGATTCACATCTGACGGTAAGCCGTTCTGTCTGAAGGTTGTCATTTCTCCTCTATGCGAGTAAAATGAGGCATGCTTCTGCAGCGGGGCAGACCTACACATCAAGTAAAAGTGTCAGACCAGAATGAGATTTTGGGTGGACGTTGTCTGATTGTCCGGTTTAACTAAGGCGAGGTGATCGCGAATTTAGCAAGATTTATGATGTTTTGTGGCTATAGACGATAGTTCGCGGTCTTACGGTCCCCTATCGACACGACTTCGCATTTTATTGCAGAATTCGAGTGCCGTGGATCCAGTTTCTTACTAACACAAGTACTTGCATCTCCCTTGACAGTCTCCAAACTATCCAATGATAGAAAGGCTGCGGGTGACCTTATTACCACGACTTACGGGAGTCACTCATATATACACATGAGCCTGTCTGAACAAGTATTAAGTTTTTCTCATCCTTTCACCTGAGTGTTTTTACAGGATCCAGTAAGAGAGAGGAGGCGTGTTTTTACCTCCGCAGGTCGTTTGCGCGTTTCCCCTGTCTTCGAGCGGGATAGCAGTTGCCTGTGCTTTCATTGGTTGGGCGCCTATCCGAAGGCTATCCACCTGGTCTGTTCACCCCGGTTTGGAACAGCCAATTTAGAAAAAGTTAAATTGACGGGGATTTATTAAGAAAAGCAAATTTTAATTATATTCGCGTTCACCTCTGTATGGATGTCTCTTTTCCCATATTTTGATCCGTATGTTGCGTCAAATCAGAAGGATTTACACAACATCCGTATCTCCCTATTGGTAACTCTAGCATTTGGCATTGCTTGGTTTATGGGTTGGGCTGAGTTTGAGGAGTTGAGAAAATGAGAGTTGAAATATGGAGATTTGCCTTGTTTCGGAATAGGATGATTGACTATTCCATCATCAGTGGCCAGACAAGGGCTTTCACTATGTAAGTTTGCCTGAGGATTGGCTTCACTTATCATAGTTACTGGGGTTAATTGAAGATTTAATTACTCTATTATGGTCTTATTTGGAATATCAAAAACACATCTGTGTTTAAATGGATAATTACTTAACACATTTTACAGGAATAGAATGTCAGTGTGAAAGTCATCTTTTATATTTAAACAGTCCTAGCCATTTACGTGGGTGGCGAAAGGGTCAAGTTTTTTATAAATGTGATTCACATCTGACGGTAAGCCGTTCTGTCTGAAGGTTGTCATTTCTCCTCTATGCGAGTAAAATGAGGCATGCTTCTGCAGCGGGGCAGACCTACACATCAAGTAAAAGTGTCAGACCAGAATGAGATTTTGGGTGGACGTTGTCTGATTGTCCGGTTTAACTAAGGCGAGGTGATCGCGAATTTAGCAAGATTTATGATGTTTTGTGGCTATAGACGATAGTTCGCGGTCTTACGGTCCCCTATCGACACGACTTCGCATTTTATTGCAGAATTCGAGTGCCGTGGATCCAGTTTCTTACTAACACAAGTACTTGCATCTCCCTTGACAGTCTCCAAACTATCCAATGATAGAAAGGCTGCGGGTGACCTTATTACCACGACTTACGGGAGTCACTCATATATACACATGAGCCTGTCTGAACAAGTATTAAGTTTTTCTCATCCTTTCACCTGAGTGTTTTTACAGGATCCAGTAAGAGAGAGGAGGCGTGTTTTTACCTCCGCAGGTCGTTTGCGCGTTTCCCCTGTCTTCGAGCGGGATAGCAGTTGCCTGTGCTTTCATTGGTTGGGCGCCTATCCGAAGGCTATCCACCTGGTCTGTTCACCCCGGTTTGGAACAGCCAATTTAGAAAAAGTTAAATTGACGGGGATTTATTAAGAAAAGCAAATTTTAATTATATTCGCGTTCACCTCTGTATGGATGTCTCTTTTCCCATATTTTGATCCGTATGTTGCGTCAAATCAGAAGGATTTACACAACATCCGTATCTCCCTATTGGTAACTCTAGCATTTGGCATTGCTTGGTTTATGGGTTGGGCTGAGTTTGAGGAGTTGAGAAAATGAGAGTTGAAATATGGAGATTTGCCTTGTTTCGGAATAGGATGATTGACTATTCCATCATCAGTGGCCAGACAAGGGCTTTCACTATGTAAGTTTGCCTGAGGATTGGCTTCACTTATCATAGTTACTGGGGTTAATTGAAGATTTAATTACTCTATTATGGTCTTATTTGGAATATCAAAAACACATCTGTGTTTAAATGGATAATTACTTAACACATTTTACAGGAATAGAATGTCAGTGTGAAAGTCATCTTTTATATTTAAACAGTCCTAGCCATTTACGTGGGTGGCGAAAGGGTCAAGTTTTTTATAAATGTGATTCACATCTGACGGTAAGCCGTTCTGTCTGAAGGTTGTCATTTCTCCTCTATGCGAGTAAAATGAGGCATGCTTCTGCAGCGGGGCAGACCTACACATCAAGTAAAAGTGTCAGACCAGAATGAGATTTTGGGTGGACGTTGTCTGATTGTCCGGTTTAACTAAGGCGAGGTGATCGCGAATTTAGCAAGATTTATGATGTTTTGTGGCTATAGACGATAGTTCGCGGTCTTACGGTCCCCTATCGACACGACTTCGCATTTTATTGCAGAATTCGAGTGCCGTGGATCCAGTTTCTTACTAACACAAGTACTTGCATCTCCCTTGACAGTCTCCAAACTATCCAATGATAGAAAGGCTGCGGGTGACCTTATTACCACGACTTACGGGAGTCACTCATATATACACATGAGCCTGTCTGAACAAGTATTAAGTTTTTCTCATCCTTTCACCTGAGTGTTTTTACAGGATCCAGTAAGAGAGAGGAGGCGTGTTTTTACCTCCGCAGGTCGTTTGCGCGTTTCCCCTGTCTTCGAGCGGGATAGCAGTTGCCTGTGCTTTCATTGGTTGGGCGCCTATCCGAAGGCTATCCACCTGGTCTGTTCACCCCGGTTTGGAACAGCCAATTTAGAAAAAGTTAAATTGACGGGGATTTATTAAGAAAAGCAAATTTTAATTATATTCGCGTTCACCTCTGTATGGATGTCTCTTTTCCCATATTTTGATCCGTATGTTGCGTCAAATCAGAAGGATTTACACAACATCCGTATCTCCCTATTGGTAACTCTAGCATTTGGCATTGCTTGGTTTATGGGTTGGGCTGAGTTTGAGGAGTTGAGAAAATGAGAGTTGAAATATGGAGATTTGCCTTGTTTCGGAATAGGATGATTGACTATTCCATCATCAGTGGCCAGACAAGGGCTTTCACTATGTAAGTTTGCCTGAGGATTGGCTTCACTTATCATAGTTACTGGGGTTAATTGAAGATTTAATTACTCTATTATGGTCTTATTTGGAATATCAAAAACACATCTGTGTTTAAATGGATAATTACTTAACACATTTTACAGGAATAGAATGTCAGTGTGAAAGTCATCTTTTATATTTAAACAGTCCTAGCCATTTACGTGGGTGGCGAAAGGGTCAAGTTTTTTATAAATGTGATTCACATCTGACGGTAAGCCGTTCTGTCTGAAGGTTGTCATTTCTCCTCTATGCGAGTAAAATGAGGCATGCTTCTGCAGCGGGGCAGACCTACACATCAAGTAAAAGTGTCAGACCAGAATGAGATTTTGGGTGGACGTTGTCTGATTGTCCGGTTTAACTAAGGCGAGGTGATCGCGAATTTAGCAAGATTTATGATGTTTTGTGGCTATAGACGATAGTTCGCGGTCTTACGGTCCCCTATCGACACGACTTCGCATTTTATTGCAGAATTCGAGTGCCGTGGATCCAGTTTCTTACTAACACAAGTACTTGCATCTCCCTTGACAGTCTCCAAACTATCCAATGATAGAAAGGCTGCGGGTGACCTTATTACCACGACTTACGGGAGTCACTCATATATACACATGAGCCTGTCTGAACAAGTATTAAGTTTTTCTCATCCTTTCACCTGAGTGTTTTTACAGGATCCAGTAAGAGGAGAGGAGGCGTGTTTTTACCTCCGCAGGTCGTTTGCGCGTTTCCCCTGTCTTCGAGCGGGATAGCAGTTGCCTGTGCTTTCATTGGTTGGGCGCCTATCCGAAGGCTATCCACCTGGTCTGTTCACCCCGGTTTGGAACAGCCAATTTAGAAAAAGTTAAATTGACGGGGATTTATTAAGAAAAGCAAATTTTAATTATATTCGCGTTCACCTCTGTATGGATGTCTCTTTTCCCATATTTTGATCCGTATGTTGCGTCAAATCAGAAGGAT